>NW_021025184.1:121542-161013 GCF_004153795.1 Camellia sinensis
GACTCACAGGACTCGGTGGAATCAGATTCCGGCTCACTACCTGACTCGGTGCTGCTGGACAAAAATCCTTCTTCATATTGCCAGACGAGAGAGGGTGCGATGGATGCATCCAAAATAGTTGTTGGTAGGCTCGCAGCCTTTTCGTTCCCGATCACACATACCGAGGAGCTATCCCCCAAGCACTTCTGTTCGACTGGAGGATCTGAAAGCAGACATGCCAGTGCTACCCCCATTTCATTTTCAGCGTCCTCAGACTGCACTTCCCTATTTTGTTCAGTATCAACTGATAGATCTGTTTGCCCTTTGGCGATGTCACTTTCAGGTAGCTGCAGGTCGAAGAAAATCTCAAAACCCGGCACGCGCTTCTTCTCCGCATTTAGCCATGGTTCTGGGAAGCCACAAAACGGAAAGTCCTCCCCCTCCCGGACGAAGCGTCCATTTAGGGTACCCTGAATGGGCTTATGCATCAACTCGAAAGGCTTCCCAGCCTTCTTTGCTCTGGCTCTTCCGGCCATTTCCTTTCCTTTCCTTATCCAATCCTCTTTGGTGGGTAGATAACCCAATCCAAAGGTATGAGGGTTGTGCGGCACTTCGGCCAATGCTGCGACGCCTTTCCGGCCGCTCTTGCCCAATTCTATCCCGGGGATATGTTGGAGCTTGTTCATGAGATAGACTGCCTGAGCACTGACATATACCCCTTCATTAGCAGCCATAATGTCCTGAACAACCCGAGCCTCAGCCAAGGTAAAACCCGATATGAACACATCTTCCATACCGTGTTCAATTTCTAGAACAGGCGTGGATACTTCTGGCGGCGGATGAATCGATGAATTCCCGAAGACGATGGCTACTCCCTTCCCATAGGGGTATTTCACCACTTGATGTAGGGTGGAGGAGACTGCCCTTGCCTGATGCAGCCATGGCCGCCCTAAAAGCAGGTTGAAAGTTACAGGAACCTCCAAGACATGGAAATCTATCCCATGCTGTCCCGGCCCAACCTTTGTTTGAATCTTAACGGTTCCCATTACTTCTCGGCTTGTGTTGTCATACGCCCGAATCACCTGGGGCGTTGGCACAAAATCCGCGACTTTCAAACCGATCGCATAGGATGTCCTTGCCGGGCAGACGTTGATGGCGGACCCCGTGTCAACAAGCACCACGGGTATCCATTTATCTCTGCACTCCACAGAGATGTAGAGTGGCTTGTTATGGTTCGCACCCTCAGGTGGCAGTTCCTTGTCAGAAAAGCTCAATGCCAGGGAACTTCCTCCCGAAAAGACTAGGCCCACCAACTGTTCGGGCGTGGTGTCTATAGAAAGCTTGGCTTTGTCCATGGCTGTAAGGACAGCTTGTCTATGTACTCGAGAAGCCATAAGCAGCCCCCAGATGGAGATGTCTGCTTGTATCTTCTTCAATTGTCTCAATACGGCCTCATCTTCGAGTTGCTTTTCCTTTTGTTTTTCTGCCTCTTTATCTTTTCTAGACGCCTCCGGTTGATCTAGGTGTGGAGGCTTGAAGTACCGTCCACTCCTAGTCATGTGATCGACTTCGCCGATATACCAGGTATCATCTGGTTGGTTACCTCCCCAATCCTCATCTGTGTGGGCAAGACATAGATCATCGTCTTCCCACCACATGCCATCTGCAGCTGACAGGCACCTGTCCGGTTCTGGCATGACTGTTCCGATACTTGCAGTACCTTTTACTCCTATGCTCGCAGCATTCTCCATTTCTGTACTTGTGGCAGTCTCAACCTCCACGGGGGCTTTTGCCTTCCTGATCCTCTCAGAATCTTCGAATCTTTCCTGTTCTGACTGTGTCAATGCAGTAGATTGTTCAATGATCCCTGTACTCAAAATGCTCCATTCCCGAGCGAAACTCTCAACACCGGCGCTCTCCGACGATGTATTCTGTTCTTCGACCCTCCCGGCCGTTATTGACATTCCTGCCCCTACCGGGCCTTGTTCTGACTGAAACTCCCCTACCACATCTGGCTGATCGTCCAACCATCCCGTGGCCTCTGCCGATTCCTCATAATCGAACCAGTTGATGGCTGAGTCTTCTTGATCTTGGTTATCGTAAAACTGGAACTTGGCAAGATCCTCTTCCACAGCTGTCAAATCATGCGTTCCCTGTCCTAGACTGTCCCCTTGGATTGCACACAGCTTTCCTCCTGCTGGAAATTCCACATCTGGTCTATTCTGGCCCATCGGTGAAATGTAGTCACTCAGACTATAAGCGTTCCCAACATCACTCGCAGACTCCGCAGACTCTGGCTCAATAACCCCCTTCTCCTTTGGAGTCTTCTCTCTCCTGCTCTCGATGGTCACCACCACTGGCTTGGGTTGGGTTACGAAGACGTCCATCATGCACAAATCGGTGCAATCAGGAAGGAAAACCTCTGACTTAGGCAGGTAGGAGGGTGTGATATAGATACTAGGATCGTAGGACGCGACCCCAGTGTGGATGAAATTGATTCTTTTGGGTGGTGGAGCTTGGTTATGTGTGGGGAGAGGATTTGTAGTAACATTGGGTTTCTCAAGAGGTAAAATCACCCCATTATCAATGAGATCTTGAATCTCATGACGCAATCGAAAGCACAGGTCGGTGTCGTGACCGTGCTGCTGGTGGAACGCACAATACTTGGCTGGATTGTGGGCAGCGAGAAGTCTTTCCGGTAAGGGTCGTGGCTCTAGGGGCTTCAGATGCCCTTTTCTGATCAAAACCCCCAAAGCTTTGGACAGGGGCATATAAAGCGGAGCGAAGGTTCTGGTATTTTTGGGAGGGTATTTGGCTGTTTGTGGGTTGCTTCCGGACGCACCGGAGAATGGTGCGGCTGCCATATTTCTTGGGGAAGGGTTGGTGGTGACCATACTCACTTCGGAGGTCCTGGTAGTTGTAGCGCCACTCGGGCCTGCATTAAGTATTACGATTGAAATTTTCTGCAGGGTGCTCCCGGTCATTATCATCAAGCCTTGTTTTAAGGCATCCTCGATCTACACCCCCATTTCATGCAGATCAGCAAAGGTAGGGAAGGGGATTACAATCATCTTTGCATTAGCTTCGGCTGAGATTGCGCACAATCATCCGAATCTGGTCTTTGTCCGTGGGTCTTAAGGTCATCATCGAAGCCTTAGCCCGCCATCTGGTTACGAATTCTGAGAAGCTCTCCTTGGTTTTCTTGCCTCGTTGTCTCGAGATCCCGGTCGTGATCTCGATTTGTGTGTTATAACGAGTACTGCAGGATGAAAGGCCTCAGCCATCTCGTCCCAACTTCTCTTGACGTCATCCTCCAATTTTGGCATACCATGCGGCCGCTACACACCGACAGGGTCCGGCCAAATAAAGACAGCTTTCGCAGTCTAGTGAGGCCCATTGGCCTTAGGACGTCTGAAATAGTCCGCAGGTGTACCATGGGATCCTCAGATCCGTCAAAACGATCAATTTGTGGCATCTTAAACCGATCTGGCAACGTCGTCACGGCTGCGTCAGTGTATCCGTCTCCAATGTCCGGAATGGACTTCACACCTTGAGATTTCTTGAACAGCTTTTCAAGGCTTGTGCATTTTTAATGCCACGGGGTTCTACCTCCGGACTTCGAAGGGGGAATCCGATTGATTGATAGGAGTGGGTGCCTTGGATTGTTGAGGCAGAATCGGGGGTGGAGCCGGCCCCGTTGGGATGTCTGTATCTTCTTGGACATTCTGGGCGTTTGGCGTCTCTTCGAGTATCGGAACCCTTAGTGGGGAGGGACTTGCTGTGAAGCTGACACCCCAGTTTGCTGCTGCAATCTCACAATTAACTCCGCTTGCTCACTCATAACTGTGGCTTGTTGTTTGGCGAATTCTACCTGTCGGATCAGCATCCTGCTGCATCATTTCCATGCTTTCTTGGAGTTGGCGTACCATCTCTTCTAAATTAGCCATGCTGCTCTGTTCTGACTGAATTGTCGGTATATGTTCCATTTCTTGCGGGTGAAATAGGATCCTGATCCCTACTGTACACAGGTAGGGTAGATAAAGCCCTCTGTACTGACTGTTGAACCGATGCCCTCTGCCTAGTTGCCCTCCGTTTAGTAACCGGGGTAGAGAGTGGTACACTGGTTGTCCGTCTACCAGATCCTCAGATCGATGGAGCCGACGACCTCTAATCAGAGTGCTTGGGGAATATCTACCGGGTTGAAGCAATGATGCTAAACTACCTAGCAAAAAAGATAAATAAAGCAGTAAATAAACTAATAATCGGATAGCACAACGGCATAAAATAAACACATACAATACATAGTTGGGTATCCATAGTACACAGTTGGTAAACTGGACACACTGTTCCTCGAATACTGATCACTGTTCCCAAAATCTCTGTTCCCAAAACTGAACCTGATACCCGCGGATAACTGATTCTCATAAACTGATACTGATACCCTCAGGCCTAATACTCAATCTTGCAAACTGATATGCACGTTCCTGTAGAGAAACACTCTAAAAGCACATAGCAAGTAAAGAGAGCCAAAACACCCCTATGTTGGGGTAGGGTTTCCCTGTCCTATTTTGTCAGGAGCTAGGGTTTCACTATGCACGCAGCAATTTCAAATAACCTAACATCGGGTAAGCAGCCTGTCCTAACTTGGAATGGTCACTATGGATCCGAATATGTACTAGGTCGAATGGTCGAAGAGGGTGCCCCGGTAAAACCGGGGTTTTGTTCCCATACTGTCAGAGCCCATAACCGGTCAGCCTTATGGTCATGCCTTGACAGACAAGCCTCCGGCAAACCGTTCAGGAATGGCAGATGGCAAACACTGTGTTCCTAGCGCACCAATGCACATAGCAATGCAAAGAGACACATAAATGAGATCAAAACAGGATATCACGAGTTCGAGTCAAGCTCTCTAAATCCCCAGCGGAGTCGCCAGAAACTGTAGCACGCCCTCAAGGGACCCCGCTACAGTTCGGACTCGATTCGTGTCACGGTTCTTAATCTGAACCAAAGAGTCCAAATCTGGCAAATCGTTTTGAGAAAACAGATTTTAGGAAGAAGTGCCAAACATGGATGCTTTGCCAGATACAGAGTCGCCACCTAAATATTTTTTATGGGAAAATTTAGGAAACCCTGACTCGGTGCCGAAGGCCACATGTCCGTCATCACCGGAGTTGTCTCGGCTCGGGAGCTTGGGTACGATCGGGGAAGGTCAGTTATGAGCACCCCCTCTCGCCCGATTCGAAGATCGGCCTCTACTAACCGTGACATCCATTTTTGAAAACTTTATGTGTTCTTATTCCATTTTATTAGCCTAGAATTACTATGTTATGCGCGCAGCAAACAAGTATAGACTAGATAGCCTAATTTGGGAAAAAGCATTGCATATCCGTTTGTCTTAAAAAAAATGTTTTGGAATTTTGCTACTCGCAAGTAGGCTAAGATACGGATTTCAATGAGCTATTCTAACTCAGGCAACCCAACCTTCACCCACAGGCATTCAAACAGTTTATCACATAAGCATCTAGCCGCATGGCAAACATACTGTCATGGCAACACTCACACGCATGCGATATGTTGAAGCATAAATACTTACATCGTACTCCGTGCCAAAACAATAAACTAGTTAGCAAACATGCGTGTCCTAGTTTATGTCAAGTTGACTAATGCAACACATGCAAGATGCAATTAGAGTAGGCTCGGCTAACCTAAACATGGCATGTGGAATGCAACCAATTGATGCACGTATTCAATTTGGAATTTGAAATACAAATACAGTTAGCATGATGTACCGAGCCCGGTGTATGCAGGACAAATGTATGAATGCATGCATGCATTGCATAGGGCATGCTAATTTTAAATATGCCCTAGTCTACCATCATAAGCAGGTAAATAAAAGGGAAGAAAGACGTGGGATTGGAAGACATACACCCCACTCACACATACTTATTACAGATTTGCCCTCGCTCGGAGGGTACAAATAAATATTACAGTCCGGATGACAAATAAATTAATTATTACAGAATTTCTACTTGATTAATAGAAAGAATGCAAAATGAAGGAAAGAGATATGGCCACAGCCTCCGCCTCGAGATGCGCGAATGATGCATGCTCGAACCCGCCTTGCCCGGAAAGTCCGTACCATACCGAGGCTGTCTCTGTTTACACTGCCCTATCTTTCTGAAAAATTCCAAAGTGTTGGGACAGGTTCATTGAATACTGCAGAGTACCAGCGGCTAGGGGAAATTACCACCGGCAGTGCATAATTTCCACCGGCTTCTTCTGGACTTATCGGCCCTTCACCAATGGCCGGTCGGCACTGAATTATGCCGGTCGGCAGAAACTTCCTGCAGGAGACAGTTTTGACAGCAACAGAGAACAGACAGCATATGGCATGGGATTTCAGGCACATGTGAGCATAGTCATGTTTCCCATCATGTGTTGAACTCAGGGGAAGACGGCCCTCGATACTCGAGCCATCAATGGTTCATGATAGCCCGAGAGATCGAGCTTGCCATTTGATGAAAAAAATGCATGCAACACACAAATGAAGACCAAGGCTTTATCATGTCGAAGTCAAAGGCCCCGGTGACCGAGAGTTAAGGCACGTTACATCACTTATGGTATGAACGCCCCTTAACCCTCACACTTGGTTTGACACCCCAAACCAAGTGACAAGTGTCATGCAACTAGTATGGCAAGCATGCAATGTTAGGCATACAAGATGCAAATGCAATGTAAATATGGACACTTTAAGCAATAGGGTCATCATGCTACAACACCTAATGAAGCAACCATGCAACAAACATGAAACAAAGATGCAATGGTGGCTTAAAATGATAAAGGGGCAGACCTTAAACCACCTCAAAACAGTGGCCAAAAGTGTCCAAAAGGTGGACCAATGCTCATACCAACAAGCAAGCCAATGGTCCTAAGGTTAAGGCACAAAAAGGAGGCACTTCACTCCCACCAACATGACCACTCATGGCATGACTTGGACAAGCCAAAACAGAATTTTAACATGCAAAAAGGGACTCCAAAACCTCCTAATATGACAGCTTAGGTGGCTCCCATGAAATGCATCCACCAAGACTCATTTCTAGGCATAAAAGGGTACACCCTAAGAGCATGGAAGAGGTCACAAATGCAAGCATACAAGCATGATTTATAGGCTGAAATATGACCCTAAATGATGGTAAATCATGAAGATGGCCTAAGCTATGCATGTTAGAGGTCAATATGCTCAAAGCTTACAAGCCAAAACACAAAGAGATGACACCGAACAAGGCAAGCATGACTGAAATGAATGGCCAACAGACCTTAAACATGGTAAAATAATGCCAACATCTTCATGGAATCAAGCCAACACATGCAAGAATCATGGCCTAAACACAAGATACAATTCTAGGCCAAATGGAGGAATGTAAAGCAAGTATATTAAGCATGCAAATGGGTAAAAATCCGGCCAAAAACAGAGATCACATATGACCCAAAACACCCAAAAAACTTCTAAAATGAGGCCAAAAATGATCAAGCATGCATGTTACTCTTTTAAGCCAAAATGCAAGGAAACAAGACAATGAAGGGAGAGGGGTGTCCCTCCCCTATGCAAGACTTCAAACCACCTTCCTCACCACTGAAAATCCACTGGTTTTCTATGGTGAGAAGACCAAAACACTTAAGCAAACAAAGTCTTACCAAAGAGGTAACAAAAAGGCCAAATAAGGCCTAAGAGGGTGAGTTTGAACTCAAACCACAAAGGACCCTTAATGAAAGTTCTTAAGCATGAAAATACAAGCCTTTTTTATGTTATGCACAAAAACTAAATCAGCAAGTAAGATAGGTAAAAGACTAGTGCAAGTTTGGGGAAACTAAAGTGAAATGCTCACCCTTGAAGCACACTTCAAGAACAGCCAAGGCAGCCCCCTTCTTTTGATCAAAAACAGCCCAAAAACTCAAGAATCAACCCTCAAAGTCCCCAATCTCGGAGCAAGGTGTAATAGTGTGTGTATTGGTGCAAAAGTAAGGTAAAATCACACTTTTAGGCCAAGAAACACACACAAAGCAGGAGAGAGAGGGAAATATAGAGATAGGGTGTATCTATATGTGGATGCTCTGGTTTTGCCTTCCAAGTCTCTAACCTAGAGCAAAGAGAAGGCCTCTCCTCTTTATAGAACTCCCTCTTGCAAAGCTTATACAACAAGCTTGCTTAGAGGGAAATCCCTCCATACACGTGTATGGAGGGAAGCAGAGTTGGTGCCAGCTATCACAGCTGGCACAAAATATCTACATAAAGCAGATAAACAGTGGTCGGCTGCCCAAAAATGTCATTTTGACAAAATTTAGTGCCGACCGGCAACAAACAGTGCCGACGGCATCAAAAACCAACCGGTGACCTCTAGCCATTGCCGGTGGTGTGTGGGCATGCCTCACAAGGCATTCCCTGCCCCTCCAAGGCAAAACACAAGTGTTTGGTGCAAAACCAGACACAAAACAGTCAAGTTCGGAGATCTTGAGGCAGGGCGCGTAGCCGAGACCTCCGGGAACTCCAAACAAACACAAACAAGGGTAATCACCAAGTGTTCCAATGGTGACGTCCAAGTCTTGAGGACGGTCAAAAATGGGGTGTCTACAATTATAAAGACAATACAAACAAAATTTATATATAAAAAAAAAAAACACACATATTGATGTATCTTATTTATATTATTTAATAAAAATTAAAATGTCTATCAATTTAGTTTATAATTATAAAAATAACATTATTTCGTGAATTTTGCCTTTAATATCATTTTTGTTTTAGTAATGGAGCATCAATCTCCTTGTATTGTCTTTCAAGTGTTAGATGAGACTTTTGCACTACATTTGGCAAACTTTATGAAAAGAATGATACAAGACATGAGCAATGTGGAGACCAAATATCTCCATTTATTTATGATGTCTTCAACATAAATAACCAAACATATACTCATTACTAAAAAGGTCATTGTTGACTTGGTTTATTACTTTTAAATCCTTGTATGTGTAGAAGATTATTTTGAGATTCTAAGATTATTAAAATATTGTAAGATTTAGTGAGATAGTTGGTGAGAGAAAGAACCAACTCATTGCAATCTCCAATTCATAATGAAACTTCATAGACAGAGATTTATAACCAAACCACGTAAATGTTGTTATGTGTTTATCATGTTTTCATTGTTGTCATATTTAACAATCATATTTTACCATAATAATAATCAATCAAATGCCCAACTCTTCCAACCATACCAAACCACCAACCAACATAAACATAGATGAAAAATTACGATTGGAAATATTCGAGAAGTATAAATAATGATGGAAACAAAATTGGGTCAAGCATACAAAATTTAATAAAAAATAAAAAAAACTATATCCATTACATTTATGAGAATCCAAAGCAAATAGAGCGTGCCTCTCCAACTCAACAATCCATTAGTAAAAGTAGAATCAAAAACTTTGAACACATCTAAATCTAATTTTACACTACTTAGCGATGTGATTCAAATTTGTTTTGTGCCTGAATGTTTAGAAAACATACCTTGCAGTAACTTGGCATAATCGCGTTACAAATTAGTATAGCAACATAAATCGAACCTAAATTGTTTCTTTCAAATAATTTCACAAATAAGGGCAATAATTTCCCAAACTAGAAACCACCAGAGGATAAACTATGTATATTTATACTTGCTCCAATACAAACAATCAAGAAAATGATAAGAGGGATGGAAAATATTTTCGGAATACATTCCATGTTGGGCTAGCACAATTTTTCTTTATGGCATAAATGTGAAAATTAGGTACACAAATTGATAAGAAACAAGCTACGGTAATCTAGTGAACATGGGAGCTTAGAATGGCACATAACTTGAGAAGTATATTTGGCGATTGCAATAATTGTCGGTTATTCTTGAGGAAGCTAAGCTTGTGGCTATTTGCTCAGTTTACCTGTATGTGGTTTACATCGAATATTTTAGCTACTTTTTGTATTATTTCATGCATCTTAGATTTGTTTTAAGACGAGATATCAATTTTATCATCCATCACTTTCTTATGGGAACTCTCTTCTTTTTTTATATTTTATTTTTTATAATTATATTTAATTTTTACTTCCTGTATATCACCAATCAACTTCCTATTTCTAAACTTTCTACATTGGAAAGTAATTCTTGAATACTTAGGTTGTCATTTGAAAACTTAAGTTTTGGGAATGTACATGTACTCTTAAATGGATGGTGTTCCTTTTGTTGTTTTGATTTTATAATTTATGCTTCTAGTGTTTCTTTTATCACTGGTGTTTAGTAGCGAGATTCTATATTCAAGAGGTAAAAAGAGACATCGCTATGAACGAGGACCAAGACCAGAGTAGGTTTCTAAGTATATCTCATCAAACTAGCTTCCCTAGTGAAGCACAAAAAGGGTTTGATTTCGCACAATGTTAAACCATAATTATTTTCAAGGTGTTGATTTAGAAATTCATTGAATAATAATATTCTAAAGTTGAGGCATAAGGGAAATCTGTAGGGTGACGGGTGACAATAGGTTTTTAAATTCATCTCCTTGTACCACCTTTCTTGTTCAAGCACAATTAGAGATGGACTTGATGCAATAGTGGGACATGTTGGGCTTCATGTTGTAGCTTACTATGATTTTATACAATAGTGGAAGTTTGAAGCTCGTATGATGATTGAGTCAAAACAGAAGTAGCTCTTATGATGGGCTTTTGTTCAAACCATTTGATAAGGAAAACAGAAAACCTTTGCCTGAAGGGTGTTTTTTTTTTTTTTCCCCTTCGTGTTTTAATAAATATTATTAAAACTCAATAATACCCACTTTATAAAAAATTTCATGATACAATCTCGGTACCTTATGTAGTGTAGGTTGAATGATCCAACTGCTGTTGAGTGACAATAACTGTAGTGATTAAATCACCTGCATATGTAGACATAGCATTATATATACACACATTAAATTAGGGCCACATACATTATATATTAAACATTTGCATATATCCATACAACATTATATATACACACACATTCACCTGCATATATTACACATCATCTTTGAAATTTATCATAAATTACAGCCACAAACATTAAATTTTGAAGAAACCCTAAAGTAATAATGTGAGAAAAAGAGGGAAACAGAGCAAGCGGGATAGAGAGAAAGAAAGAGAGAGAGAGAGAGAGAGAGA
The DNA here is from genome assembly GCF_004153795.1 of Camellia sinensis. Classification (NCBI taxonomy): domain Eukaryota; kingdom Viridiplantae; phylum Streptophyta; class Magnoliopsida; order Ericales; family Theaceae; genus Camellia; species Camellia sinensis. Next base: position 132,734 of record NW_021025184.1, read on the forward strand.
GAGAGAGAGGCCAGCAATACGTGTACAAAGCATTATATACACACACACATGTATTAAACATCATCTTTGAAATTTTTAATAAATTAGAGGCACATACATTCAAATTTGAATAAACCCTAAACCAACAATGTCAGAAGAGGAGAAAATAGAGTAAAGAAGAGAGAGAGAACCTACGAAGCGTGGCTGTGACGGTGGTGATTTGTGACGGTGGTGATTTGTGTGGGGGGCGGTAGCTGTCATAATGTCAATCGTACGGTAGGCTACGGTGAGGGGGATGCTTTTTGTGAGGTTTGGTGAAGGACGGTGTGTGTGTGTTACAAAGTGTGAAGTTGTGTTATATAATAGAGAGAGGGGCGCGTGCGGAAATAAAGGAATGGGCGGGTTGAAAATTGAACCTTTAGCGACTAATTTCTCTATTTGTTTGCAAAGGAATATATATGCCAACTAAATTGTTTTGTAGCCAAATGGTGACTTAACAGTGACGAAAATATTAGTCGCCAAAAGTCTTATTTGGCGACTAATTTTAATTTTAGTTGGGAAAAACCAATATTGCTGATTAATTTGATTTTTTTGGGGCCTAAAATGTGGACTAACAGCGACCAATCTCCTTCTTAGTCGTTAAACGTGGAGTTTTTACCAACTAAATTTAAATTTAGTCGCCAATAAGTAATATTTATTGACTAAAATATTTTAGTAGCGATACCTTGAACCAATGCTGACAAAATTAAATTTTAGTTGCCAAAAAATGTACTTTCGGCGACTAAACGCGACTAAAAATTGTTTAGTCACCAAAAATGGTCGCCAAAGGTGCGATTTCTTGTAGTGAATAAATCTATACCAAATCAATATGGTAGCAAAGATTGCAAATACAAATTGCCACTAAACCCAACTAAACATAAGCATGCATGCACTCAATTACGAGTCATTTTGTCTTTCCCAAGTTCCATTCGAGTTCATAGATAATGGATTTTAGTCTATACCATGATATCCTTTTATATCTTGGTCTATGCAAAAATTTATCAACACAAAATGTCTGTTTACGAGTATATTAAGCTTGCAAGACTTAGCAAATCTAACTAGAACACCCTTTTCATCAAACAACACATTTGTCCATTTTTGTGAAACAACTTTCATGTAAGGTAATGCATGGTTTATCTGTCATCTAGGGCTAAGAATTAACAAATTTGCCTTCTTTTTTTTTTTGTCTATTTTTTAATATTTCTTTGAATGTTTTCCTAAAATCAATATTTATTTTTTTCAAATTTGCTTTTTCCATTACATAGCCACCACATTCTTTGTCAGCCCCTCCCCTACCGTGTAACCTCTCAATCTCACCAACAACTTACTAAATCAATATTATCTTTCAAGTCGTATGTGTATATTGCCTTGGCTTTGGGTCTTTATTGACTTGGCATTGACGTCCATTGTTGTAATTATATATGTCTTGACCCTAATATTTAGTTGTAATTATTGTCACATTTGTTTTTTGTAACTCTTTTTATTTATTTATTTTTAATTTGTCAAAGGATTGGTTTCGGTATGTTCATTTAAGTCTTTACGTAATGGCTATTGAGACATCATGTTACATATATGTTTTCCATTGTTAACTTTGTAATAAATATTTGTATCTTGCTTAGCTTAGAAATGGTTTGCACCAATTTGACATTAGGCCATTTAACGTAGTTACTTTTAACTAGTCTTTAATATCAACAATTCCAAAATTTGATTTCAGGTGATTTGCTAGATATGCTTTTCTTCATAAAGAAGTTGAAGAAATAGATGGCGGTCCAATTTATGTAGAAAGCAAGGTTATAGGTGTCCTTCTATGTATTATGGGAAACTATTTAATTATTATAATTATGTTTTATCTATTGTCCAAACTCGAATACCTAATAACTCCTACAGTTTGTCATGTAGGCTGTAGTGGTATTGCTCAATTTATGCAAGTACTGTGTCTTCTCGTTGGCTTGATTTATTTTATACATGTAGTGTGTTTTCTCATTGGCTGGGTCGGTGGTCCTAGCATAGCCTTTTGTCTTGTAACATACAATTGGCCTACCTTTACTATGAGCCATGTAATAAATTATGTGTGGATACAGAAACTGTACTTGTGCAATTGCTCCAATGTCATCATGAGTGATTGTCAATATTCTCGAGTAAATTTGTAGATTTTTTCCTCTACATATGTGTTTGTCTATATATAATCTGGATTTAGATAAATGAGTGCTCTTTCAAATCTTGACGTGTGTTGTTTTATTAGCACTCATAGCTAATATATTTTTCATCATTGTGTCTTCTTTATTTTTTCTTCAGAAAATAGAAATATATTGACGAAAATTCTACGAGTACATCAATATTAGACGTAAAAGAATAGTAGCAACAAGCCGTTAAAAGAGGGTTAAAGAGCTTCAGGAAAAAGGCCAAGGAATCAGAACCTTCAAAAGCAGAGCATTAATTAGATCAATGAGCATTTTTTTCCCCCTAAAGTCATTCCTACCTTTCCATACAGACCACAAAACTGCCAAGAAGATTGGCTTTCAAATTGATTATTTTTCCAGACTATTGGATTGGTCCCTTTTTTAAATAAGTTAGACCTAACCACAAGCAATTAAAAATTTGATTGGTCACCTGTTTAAATTGCTCGATGGATAGAGTTGACGGACCTATCACAAGCAATCAAAAATTTGATTGATCACTTTTTTTAAATAAATAAAGTCGGCAGATTTAATCACAAGCAATCAAAAATTCGATTGGTCATTTTTTTAAATAACTCGATAGATAGAGTAAATAGACCAAACCACAATCAATTAAAAATTTGATTGGTCGCCTTTTTAAATAACTCGATGGATAGAATCGACAAATCTAATCACAAGCAATCAAGAATTTGATTGGTCATTTTTTTAAGTAACTCGATGGATAGAGTTGGTCAACCTAACCACAAGTTTCTTCCCATCCGCAAGCAGTGAAAACTTATTTTATAGCATCAATTTATACTCTTAGTTTCCCTTTGATTGGGTTAGCTATAGGACATTGAGGATGACTTGTAATATGAATAATGTTAGAAATTTATAATTTAAACTCCTAAATTTACTCATAATGATATGGTAATAAAATTGAGTCTTACATAATTGAATGTATAACAAATCAAAAAATAACAGCTAATCTGAGTCAAATTTCTGGGCTTTTTATGAGTCTTAAACATTTTTCATATAGTATTTAGAGATATAAAATGTGATATAATATATTTATAGTAAGATATAGATGTTGGAGATCTGGGATCCCGCCCAAGACCTTTCAAAAATCATATCAACAAGACAAACACACACATCCAAGGAGACACCATATTTAACGTGGTTCAGCCTCAATGCCTACGTCCACAGGAGAGTAACCGGTTATCACTATAATAATGGAGAGATTACAAAGAGATTACAATAGAGGAGGAGCTCACACCATCCTCACTCACCCACTCACCTGTCTCCGTCTTTCACACCGAGAGAGACAGTCTCTCTGCTTCACATCTCTCACTCTCTCTTGGTTTGCTCTCTCTCTCTCTGCTCTCTCTTCTCTATTTATACAATGAAGAGAAGGTGGAGAGGTTGGCTGGCATAACACATGGCCAACTATTCACTCACTTTCAGTGCCGTCCATTTTTACAGCTTGTCGGTTGGCAGCCGCATTCCTTGACATGCTGCAGCTAACTTCACATGGAGAAGAGAATCACCCCTCGCATGGGGTGATATCCAACAAATCACCCCCTCAACCCATGTGAGGTGATCTAGTGCACACATTACTGCTAATCTTGTTACGCCCAAATTTCAGCATAGTCTGCATCTCCTCACTGAGACGCTTGCACCCCCTAAAGCTAGAGATAACACACCAGAGATGCAAGAGGAGGAGGAAATCCTACATCCTCAACTCAACTCACACCACTCTCTGATTTGAAGAGAGCCTCTGCTCCTATCTTCTACAGATCTCTTCCATGTTTCTTCTCTCGGATGTCTTCACCTGCTATGCTTGAACTTGCGTAACCAAGATATCCTACACCCCCTGATTGGATGTCCTGCACCCCCTGCCTGAGATGCCCTTGACTGTCATGCATTACCTCGCAGGACCATTCATTGGAGCAATAGAAAACTCGTCGTTTATCCCATCAACGTCCTCGATTTTCTTTGCTCGGAGCTCTTCCTCTGAACTATCAGCCTTTGTCCTCTGCACTTCTAAACAACCTCCTAGCATTCCTATTCGCTCGTCGTTTATGCCTTTGCAATCCCTGATTTGCTGTTCAGTAGATTAATGGTTGACAGTAGCTCCATCTGTCAAACCATCGTCAGCTATGCAATTTTGCATAGTGCTCGCACCCATGGCTTCTAGTCTCCCTGCGTCGAGTTCGCCTGAGAGATCCGCATCAACTCTATCCTCTGCTGCCATGGAACTAAAGAAACTACCATAGAGAAAAGAGACTTGCCACTCCTTGGCACGCACTCTTGCGTTTTAGCCGTCTTAATTTCTCTATCTGGAAGTTCCTGTGAACTTTCAACAACCCGTTGCTACATACTCTTCTTGCGCCTTTGTACGACACTCTAGCGTACCCTTGCACTGCTGCACGTCTGCATTTGTGCTTTTACGCTTAGTATGCTCCCCTGCAACTATTGTTCTACATGTCCACATACCACTAGTACCTACTCATATACAGTAGCTCCAACAGCCACAACATTTCCTTGAGCCTGTACTTGTTGCCAAATCATCTGTCCGTCGATGAATGGACTTTTGATTGAACTAGATCTTCTGATCAACTTCGGAGATAATCATCTCTGCAATTCTCTGATCACCTCCTAACCAATCTCGATCTCCCTCGATTTGCCATTTGATCAAGCCTGATCTCTTTTGCTCTTCAATGATCTATCTCGATCTATATCTAGTTGTCCAATCTGGTCAGAATCTACCCATTCTAACCTCTTCAGTGAATCCACAGCGTTCCACAATATCAGGTAACCTTCCTTCGACTATTGAAGATGACAAACTCTCATGTTTTGACAATCTTTAAAAACCATTTAGAATTTCACTATTCTGACCTCGTGGTTGCGTTCGGAACGGTCCGTTTAGCTAGGACCAACCTTCGCTGCACTTCCAGGGACCTCACTGAAAAACATCCCAGAAACCAGGAGTAAAATTGCAAATTTCCTAAACAACAGGGGACAAATCGTAATTTCACAAACTACATGGGCCAAAATGAAAATTTCCAAAAATTCAGTGACCAAATTATAATTTTTGAAAACTTTAGGGACCATATTGCAATTTACCAAACTTTACCAAACTTTCAAGGGCCAATACGTAATTTCTTAAAAATTTTGGGCCATTCTACAATTTCCAGAAACTTAGGGAATATTCTGTTAACCGAAAGGAATATTCTGTCCAACACTATCGACGTCGTCTGCCACGTATCATCGCTGACGTCACCATACATCACGCTGGCATCATCCCGTGGACCCCACCTGCTAACGTCACCTCTGCATCAGCGTTGTATCATCCTTCACTTTAAAAAAAAAAAATTCATTTTCTTTGGCTGTCCTAAGTTTCAAAACCATGACCTCTAAGCCATGTGCACCATCCACTGTGCCACAAGAGCCTTTGTGTTAGAAGGTTCCCAAACATATTATATTTGAACCATCTTAACACCTTCTTCTTCACCGTTCCTCCGTCAACTGGACTGAACTTCCCGGCGACATGTCAGCGAACTGCGGCAGAATTTCAGGCCGCGCGTGGAAGCGCGTGACACCTCCTTTTGAGCTAGTTTTTCTGGGTCTAGATTCCTCTCGTCGAGACCTTTCTCCTGGTATGTTCAAAATGCGATTTTGAACAACTTGATTTCTGGGCCATTTCGAAAAAATACACTGTTTCTCCTCCACCTCGCTCTGATACCAATTGTTGGAGATCTGGGATCCCACCCAAGACCTTTCAGAAATCATATCAATAAGAAAAACACACACACCCAAGGAGACACCATATTTAACGTGGTTCGGCCTCAATGCCTACGTCCACGGGAGAGTAACCAGTTATCACTATAACAATTGAGAGATTACAAAAAGATTACAATAGAGGAGGAGCTCACACTATCCTCACTCACCCACTCACCTGTCTTCCTCTCTCACACCGAGAGACGGTCTCTCTGCTTCACATCTCTCACTCTCTCTTGGTTTGCTCTCTCTCTCTCTCTGCTCTCTCTTCTCTATTTATACAATAAAGAGAAGGTGGAGAGGTTGGCTGGCACAACACATGGCCAACTATTCACTCACTTTCGGTGCCATCCATCTTTACGGCTTGTTAGTTGGCAGCCGCATTCCTTGACATGCTGCAGCTGACTTCACATGGAGAAGAGAATCACCCCTCACATGGGGTGATATCCAATAATAGATTATATATATAGTAAGATTACATTTACTATGCTTAATTAAAATAGAATAGAATATGAAATAAGAAGGCAACGATTATTTTTGGTAGTTGAATGGAGCAACAGACAAGCACACCCCATCAAAAGAGGAGAAGTAGTACCACCACCCTTTTTTTTTTTCAAATTCAGAGAAAAAATATGAAAAAGTTGTGCTTATATTGGTGGTGGAAATAAACACAGCAAACAATATTGTGGATCGGCAGAGTGGTTGATAAACTTCTTGAAAATGGAAAAACATAATTTTTTTTTTCTCCCTCAATGGTTGAATGGGTTCTCTAGGTGCTTTCTAGGCACACGACTCAGAGTCCAAGAAGTCAAACCATCATGGTTTGGTCATTCACAACACCTTTTTTTTATTATTATTTATTATTTATTCATAAGAAAGAGTTAATAGAGATAAAATTTACCAAAACATAAACATGGGATAATTTAATCCCTTCTAGAGCCAACATTCATCATGTCAACTATTAACAAAAAAGATATGAAGCTAGGTGTATCTTCTAGGAAGATGAGGTGTTCCCATTGGTTAACTTCTATGTTAGCCATAGCATCTACACTTTGATTAGCTTCCCTGGGTATGGCTTCAATTGAACACTGGCATTTTCTTAGGAAGAAGTTGGCATCTTCAATAAGTGCTTTGTATGGTGAATTTGCTTCAGCTCCATCTTGAAAGAGCTCTATAGCCTTCTGGGAGTTTGTCTCAATTTGAATGTTAGCCATTCCTTTCTGCATGATAATAGTTAAGCCTCTGTAGATGTCCCGGAGCTCAGCCTCTAGACTTGTGTAGTTGCCTAAGTAGCCATTGAATCCCTACACCCATGTTCCTGCTTCATCCCTGAGTAGTCCTCCATATCCTGCTTTCCTAGGGTCTCATTTCGAGCTTCCATTAGTGTTCAAAGCAATGGGACAAGACCACATCATTAGTTTAAGGTCCCTATAATTTGGGTTCAAGATGGCCTAAAAGGCTTCCTGATTTTCCATGGCTTGGTTTAGAATGAGTTTGGCACTAATATAGGAAGGTTGGGTTAGATTCTCAATAACTTTCTTATTTCTCTCCTTCCAAATGATCCATAGAGTTGTCAAGAAAATAGTTGGCCACTGTCCTTGCATCTCAAATTTGTTTTGATCCAATCTGGTAGAGGGACATTACTGCTTTGCTACCACCAGTCATTGCTCTTGAGGTTCAACTATATAGCCTTGGCTTTGGGGCAGTCTCAAAGAAGATGATGAATGCACTTGGGACATATCTCAGAATCAGAGAGGTTTCTGATAAGTCTCATATGATTAGTAAGAAGTCTTTCATTCATGACAAGCTAAAGGAAACTTTTGAGTTTGTGAGGGGCCTTGATCTTCCATAGTCACTGCCAGTCAATGCCCTTACTTTCTTGTTTTGATATGGCTTGATAGGCTGCTGTTGTTGAGTAATTTCCACTGAAAGAGCCTTTCCATTGAGGGGTGTCACTATAGGTCACATACATAGGTCTGTAGATGCTAAGAATGTCCTCTTTGTCCTATTGAAAGATGAGGTCTTGAATTGAAATCAAGTCCTAGTTCCCTTCTTCATCAAATAATAGAACTAACTTTAGTTGTAGTCTCAATGTGCCCTCCTTGGTTTGTTAAGCATAGAGGTTGGTTCCCACACCACCAATCAGTCCATAAGGATATATGTTCTCCTGTACCAACATTCCACTTAATGTTCTTATCCAACACATCCCTATTTTTGATAATGCTCTTCCAGGTACGGGAGCTCTTTTCTTGATGGGCCAATTGGAGATAGAATGGTTTTTGAGGTACTTGGTTCTGAGAATTCTGCACCAAAACTCGTTTGAGTTAGCGGCAAGTCTCCACCCCAACTTTGAGATAAGGGCAGAATTCTGATCTCTTTCTTTTCTAATGCCTAGACCCCCATTTCTTTTACTTTTGCACACTTATTGCCAACTTACTAGATGGACTTTCCTCCTGGTATCAGTACTGGCCCATAGGAAGTTTTCTGTTTAACTTGTCTATTTGGTCATAGACCTTTCTTGGAAGCTCCATTGTTTGCATGAGATGATTAGGCATAGCAGAGGTGACAACATTGATCAAAGTAGTTCTTCCGGCTAAGGATAGATTTTTGGCTTTCCATTCAGAGAGCCTTTTGGACATTGTTTCAATGATGTCTTTCAATTGATTTTTGCTAATTCTGCTATGGAGAAAAGGAGTGCCCAAGTATTTACCCAGGTCATTGGTGAGAGAGATGCCACACTGGTAACTAAGGGGAAAGGCTTCCCTTCTAGGGATGTTAGAGGAAATAAACATTGTGGATTTTTGAAAGTTGATTTTTGTCCAGACATGTCACAAAATTTAGACTGCACATCCATAATACAATCACAGTTCCTTCTATCGGCTTTAGCAAATAAAATCAAGTCATCAGCAAAAAATAAGTGAGAAATGAGAGGACTGTTACTGGAGGCCATAAGGCCCTTCTATTCTCCACTTTCAATTTTTAATCTAATTATATTGGAAAGGTTCTCCATGCAAAGAACAAACAAATAGGGGGATAGAGGATCCTCTTGTTTGAGGCCTCTCCCCATACTGATGCTAGGTAAGGTCTCACCATTCCAAATTATTTCAGAGTTGACATTAGACACACAGTTCATGATGAGGGTGATAGAATTTAGATGTAATTCTTTAAGGGAATGATGGATGAAATCCCAAGATATGCGATCATAAGCTTTCTCAAGGTCAATTTTGATAACCATGCCACCAGATTTTCCTTTTTTACATCTATGTGTATGGAGGATCTCTTGGGTTATGACAATGTTATCAGTGGTGGTTCTACTCGGGATGAAGCTACTCTGATTAGGACTGATGAGGTCAGGGAGAAAAGGTTTGAGTCTGTTGACAATGATTTTAGTGATGGTCTTATAAGTGACATTACAGAGGCTAATGGATCTAAAGTGTTTTATGGACTTAGGATTATACAATTTTGGTATGAGAACAATTTGGGTTTCATTTATCTCTTTGGGCACAATTTTACTATGAAATCAATCTTTGATGAAATGGCAGACAGAGGTTCCAATAGTGTTCCAATGGTTGTGATAGAAGATAGCTTGGAGACCATCTTTTCTAGGTGCTTTAAAAGCTTTTATGTTCCTAATGGCATTCCAGATTTAGACTTAGACACAGGGGCCTGGAGCCAATCATTATCTTCAGCTATGATTTTGATTTTAGCAATGTTAGTCTAACTGTTTAATAGGTGGGTGTCCTAATGCTAGAAAAGTTTACTAAAATGGTCCCTTATGTGGGCTTTAAGGTCATTCGTATTTAAAATCCAATTACCTATCATCTTTTAACACTTTGATTTTTAATTTTTTTTTCTCTTGGTTAAAGTAGAGATGTGAAAGAACTTGGTATTTCTATCTCCCATAGTGAGCCACTTGTTTCTACATTTTTGGTACCACAAAATCTCTTCTTGAAAAAGAGTCAGGTTAAACTGTTTAATAAGGTCCTTCTCAAGAATATATAGATTATGTGAAAAGGTCTGAGATTGGGAATTTTGAATTCCTTGAATACGGGCCAAAAGAACTCTTTTCCTTTTAAAACTGTTTCCAAAAACTTCTTTATTCCATGTTTTAACATTATGAGTGAAATTTTCAATGGCCTCAAGAAGTTTAAAATCCATATTAGACCAGGGTTTGAGAACAACTTCAGAGAAATTAGGGTGGCAAAGCCAAGCAACTTCAAATCTAAAAGGCCTATTCTGAGGGTTGGAGGGATGCATACCTTGAGTGTACTTTGGTGGTATCAAACCAATACATCCAAGCTACAGTTCACAAAGAGGACTATGAGGAATGGGTGTTAAATGCAGTTTATGCTAGCCCTAACCCATCAGCTAGAGAGACACTTTGGGAGAATCTTGAAGACATGGCGAGGAGTATGAATAAACCTTGGCTTATAGCTGGAGACTTCAACGATTATGCTAACCAAAGTGAGAGAAGGAGCTTCTCTCAGACCCAGAACTAGAACAAAACCCAGAAATTCATTGAAAGGATTAACGACTGCAACCTCATTGATCTTGGAAGTGTCGCCCCTGTTTTACCTGTACAAATAATAGACAAAGACTAGCTAACACCATGAAAAGATTAGACAGAGCAATGAGCAATGATCAATGGCGAGCCCCGTTCCTTGAAGGTACTGTGAGGGCCCTTCCCAGAACCTAACCATTCTCCTTTGCTGGTATGCCACTACCATTCTCCCATTCACAACATCATCTATACATATGCTAGTACATTTTTTCAAAGAAGAGAGAAAAATTCTTTTGTGTGATGATGTTGGTAGTGGTACCTTGGCATTGCAAGTGCCTTTCCATTCAACACCAGACTTTTTTTTTTTTTTTCCTCTCCTTTTATTGAATATGACAAATATAATATGAATAAAATGGCCTTTAAACAAAGTAATTCTAATTACTGTGCATAAATTGTAGTTATTTCAAAGGATGTTTTTCTTTTATTGTAATGATGGTGATGCTTATTAGGGTAATTGGTGGTGGTTGGTGGTGCTTAAAATCTTGTGTTCTGATGGTAGAGATTGGTGGTGGTGGTAGTTTTAGTCATCAATTATTGTTTGGTTTTAAAATATATAAATTTCATTGTTTTGTAATAATGGCTTTTTATGTTATTTTTTTTTTGCTTTTTGTAACTCTTGAAATAAATAAATTTTAATTTTTTTTTCATTTTTGTACACTTGATTAAAAAATTGAAGACATAAATTTGAAATTAGATACCCTATTTTCACAGTTCAACCTCAATTTTAGAATAAAGAAACTTCTATTATATTTTTTTGGAGTAATCAATTTGATATTTATAATCCTCAATTTGAAAATAAGTACCTAATTTTTGCAGTTGACCGTCATTTTCAATTTATGGATAGGGTAAATTACACTTTGCACCAAATCTCACTTTAGCCCCTACACATGAAATCATCATAGTCAACTCCCTGCACTTCTAGTCAAATTCCATTTTGGTCCCTACATATGAAATTGTGACAATCAACCCCTCTGCACTTTTACTCAAATCTTATTTTAGTCCCTACACAAATGTCAACGTCTCTTTTCTATAACTTTATTTTTAAATCCTTAACAAAATCTAGTTATGTGACAAAAATTGACTACGAAATGAGGGTAAGAAAGGAAAATTATCCATATTTCTTACCAGTACATTTTGTTCTATGTGATAGTACATGAGAGTTATATGATACAATATATATATATACATATATGTTCGTATCATAAAAATTGGGACGAAATGGCAAGAAAGTAGAGCTTTTGAAATTAAAAAAATGCGACAAAGAAATCAAATAGAAAGAAAGATGAAAGACAGAAGACTGTGTTACCGTGAAAAACAGAGTTTCGTGATTTCAATTTATGCAAAATCCTAATTCATCTTCTTAATTGTTCACAATCTGCATTTTGTTTTAGCCTGTTAGACTTGTTTATTTTGATGATTTATTTAATTATGTTTTAATTTATTTGGAAGAGAAAAATAGAATCAAAATTTATTTTGATGATTTATTTGAAAGAGAAAAATTGAATCAACATTTATTTTGATGATTTTATATTTTAATAAAATCAAAATTTATTGTGTCCCATTATTTCTCACCTAAACCTTTATCCTAAATGTTGTTAGAATGTATTTAATATTTGATTAAATCAAGAGTTCAAACAGCCCAAAACAGAGGTTCAAACAGCTCAACACAACAACAGTTCAAAAGGTTCAAGTGGAATATATTCAAATTTGTAATGATGGAGTGGAAGATATTCAAATTGGTAATGATGGAAGTACAACGGCTATAAATTCAAATGATTACAACGGTTATAAACGGCTATAAATTCAAATGAATACAACGGCTATAGTTTTCATTATATATACCAAAGCCTCTAATGTAAACAAGTTACAAAAACCTGAAAATATTATTTGATCTATAATCACTCACATCTATTCTCAGAAATTATACACTGAGCCTTATAGCTTTAAGCTCATCTTTCCTATGTGAGGTTTACAGAAAAACCAGAGCTTCATTTTTATATCTATCTTTGAGAGATAATTCTTGTAACTTTCTGTGAAAGCAAAAACACATTCTTTTCAACCTTGTAAGAGTGTAGTACACTCAGTGTTCTTGACTTAGAAAGTCAGTGTAAAATCTATGGAGAATTGCTCTATCTGTGAAAAGGTTGCTAGCACCTTGTGAAGCTAGAGTATAGTGAAAAATCTCAAGTGAAGCTTGAGGAGTGGACGTAGGCCGAGTTGAAGCCGAACCACTATAAATTTGTTTGCCTCTCTCTCCCTTATCTCTTTATTTTATTTTAAATTGCCATACCTATATTTCACATTTTTACTATGCTAAAGCATTAACTAACATAGTTATTAAGACACTTATTTTAATTATTTTTATTTCATTAATTATATTTATCTATTGTGCTGGTCATAATTTTTATTAGGGTATTATTAAATTGAATTATAAAAACCTAATTCACCCCCTTCTTAGGTTGTCTTTTGGGTAACAATTGGTATCAGAGCCTAGACTCTTGCTTTAGATTTAACTATCTAAGAGTTTTGATCCATGGCAACCTTAGCTAGCACTAGCACTACTGAAGGACAAGCCATCAATAGGCCACCATTATTTGACGGAAACAACTATAGTCATTGGAAAGATAAGATGACCCTATGCCTATAAGCCACTGATTATGCTATGTGGATTATTGTCACCAAAGGTCCAAAAATTCCTACCAAATTAGTAGACAATATTAGTGTACCTAAAACTGAAGATGAATGTGATGAGAGGGATCACAAATTATTGCAAGCCAATGCTAAAGCCAAACTCACCCTTGATTGTGGATTAGACTCTAAGGAGTATAATAGAATTTCAAGTTGTGATTCGGCAAAAGAAATTTGGGACAAACTTGAAGTAACTTATGAAGGTACAAATCAATAAATGAATCTCGTATTGATATGCTTGCTCATAGTTATGAATTGTTTAAAATAAACTCTGATGAATCTATTTCAAGTATGTTTACTAGATTTACTGAAATTGTAAACTCTTTGAAATCTCTTGGCAAAACTTATACTAACGGTGAGTTGGTAAGAAAAATTCTTAGGTGTTTACCAAAGAATTGGGAAGCAAAGGTCACCGCCAGTATAGAAGCCAAAGATCTCTCCACACTTGGATTGGATGAGCTTATAGATTCTCTTAAGCCTCATCAAATGAAGAAGAACATGAAAACTCCAGTATGAAAGCTATGCCATGTTTAGTAAAGGAGCGCAGACTTGATGAACAGGATTATACGAAAAAGTTTATTTTTTTCATGTACATAATATATGAAATATTTAATAAATTTTTTAAGATCCAATCTTACTCAATCGAATTTATCAACTTCTACGAAGTAAACTAAAATGATATTGACATTTTTCTTTTGAGTCATTTACATTTGTATTTTATTTTTTTATAGTTTTATTAGCTGTCACAAGCCAAGCGAAGTGAGAGAGAAACTTGACAAAAAGAACGGCAAAACAGAGGATTCATGTTGGATAGCAACAGCAGAGCATGAATATTCTGCTTGGAAAAGGACAAGGTTTCACATAGGAACAGGCTAATTTAACCTCGTTTGGGATTACTCCGGCCCGAGAAAGGTATAAAGTTACTCCGGCCCAAGAGAGATGTAAAGTTACTCCGGCCCAAGAGAGATGTAAAGTTACTCCGGTCCGCGAGAGACTTGAAGTTACTTCGGTCCCAAAGAGCTACGGTTAGCTCGGTCACCATACTAAAAGTTATACCGGTCACAACGCAGTGGTATTAGATCGGTCGGAACCATACTAATTGTTAGCTCGGTCCAATTATGCTATGGTTTATACAGGAGGAACCGAGGTAGAGTTATCCCGGTCTGATCTACGGCTTAGCATAGCTAGGCTTACCTCGGTCATATTGGAGTCCAACCATGGAAAAACTATCTCACTTGTTTTAAGCAGTGAGGGGGGTGTTGAAGGATAAGCATTATATTTCATGAGTGTAAATCCAAGGAGGACTCTACATGGATGAGTAAGAGTTATACTAGGATTGTGCCACGCGGAACCTGTAAAAGCTCACAACATCACCTTTGGAGAGGTAACACAACTTTGATTCTCGAATACGCAGAGCTTTTGTCTATTTGTCTATCTTGCTGACTTAGGTATCGGAGAGGTATCCGGCACACACCCGCCGGCTAGCTCACGTTTGTGTTTTCAGGGAGTAAAGCGACGTCGTATGGAGGAACGCAGACTTGATCAACAGAATTATACGAGAAGGTTTATTTCTTTCATGTACATAATATATGAAATATTTAATAAATTTTTTAAGATCCAATCTTACTCAATCGAATTTATCAACTTCTACGAAGTAAACTAAAATGATATTGACATTTTTCTTTTGAGTCATTTACATTTGTATTTTATTTTTTTATAGTTTTATTAGCTGTCACAAGCCAAGCGAAGTGAGAGAGAAACTTGACAAAAAGAACGGCAAAACAGAGGATTCATGTTGGATAGCAACAGCAGAGCATGAATATTCTGCTTGGAAAAGGACAAGGTTTCACATAGGAACAGGCTAATTTAACCTCGTTTGGGAACAGATTAATTTAGTAATTTTTTAACTATTTGACTAAAATATGAGTTAAAAAAAACTAGTATGTTTAGAATGATTTTTTAAATTTTTACAAAAAGATATATAAAAAGTAGAGAAAAAAAAAATATTTAATTTTTTAGTGTAAATTATTAATTTTTTAATTTTTTTAATGACTTTTTAACTAAATGCTTCTCAAACGAGGCATCAGTATCTTAAACTTTTTGTTAGGTCATTAAGCCTCCATTTGGGAAGTGGGTTGGCTTTTTGGCTTTTTGACTTTTTTGGCTATTTTAGCCTGGGCTAAAAAGCTTGGTTTGGGAAGGACTTTTTGGCTTTTTGGCTTTTTTGACTTTTTTTGTGAGGGAAAAGTGTAATGATTATGAGTTGGATGTGATGTTTTGTTTTTTGTGATTAAAATAGCCTATTTTATCTTTTATGGTTAAAATAAACAAAAAAAAAAGTCTGGAAAAGTCCTTTCCAAAAAGATTTAAAAGAGTCTGTTGTGTGTGTACATAAATGAAAAAGGTGATGATGGGTGACCACAATGGGCAATGGGCAAGCACGTGGGTCAGAAGTGGGCTAAGGAGACTCAATTGGAGGGGACAGCCATCGTGGACCATAGTGCCTACGCTACCCCACCCCCCAATGAACCCACTCCAAGGCTGTGTTTGATTTGCAAATTTGACGAGAGAAAGAGAAAGGGAAATAAATAAAAAAATGAGAAAGAACGGATAGGATTCAAATTTCAAGCTATATGTCTGGTTGAGTTAGGAAATGAAGAAAGGACAGAGTATAACTGAACTCAAAAGATAAAATACGAGATTGCATTTCTCTCTCATTTTCTTTTCCCTTCTGTTTGTCATTATAACCAAACAAAAAATGGGATTAGATTTCCTTTTCTTTTTCCATTTCTCTCATCAAATTCTTTAATCAAAACACAGTGTAAATAAAGTTGTTAGTGGGTCGGAAGTGGGCTAAGGAGACTCAATTGGAACATAGTGCCCACACTCAGTGGCGGAGCCAGAAAATTAAATTAGAAGAGACACTTATTAATTATAGGTTTTTTTTTTTTCATAACCAACAATAAGAAGATAATAATAATTTTTGAATTAATATTAAGTGTAAAAAATTAAATAAATTGTTTCAAAAGTATTTCACATAAAATTTTACAATTAATTTCGAGTAAAATCGAAAAGAAAGTATTGCGTGTAACTAGTATATCATGGATAATATAAAAAAAATCATATATTTAAGTCGTAAAATAAATTATATAATGGAAAGATAAATCAAATTTTTACAAAATTTGAGTAAAAATTTCATATAATAGTGATATCACGTCATTATTGACATATGATATCACCAACTAATAGTAAAGCAACATACGAAGGGTAAACTCCACATGCAAATATAACTAATATTCTAGTAATTTTTACATGTATATAGTGAAATTAATTATATTTACATATCAATAATGATGGATATTAACTTTATATTGAGATTTTTTTACAAAATTTTCATACACAAAAATATAATTTCCTGTAGTCACTTTATTTTCAATAAAACAATCACTATTATTTTCATAAATTTAAAAATACCTTTAATATTTGATTCTAAATATTATTTATTACATATGTTAAAAAAAAAAATCTAAAAACCACGTAACCCCCTAATTCTCATGTGGCTCCGCCGCTGTCCACGCTACCCCCCCTAAATGAAGTTCCAACAACTTCCTTCAACGCAACGCAACATTACACTGCACTACACCACAACACACTACACTATCCGATACATGTGAGTCCCACTTAATTACCCTCGTCCTATACATGTGAGTCCGACGTAATTACCCTCGTCCTTACCCTCTCTGCAATCCAGGCCCCTGGTTTGGTAGTATTTTTTTTGTTTTTTTAATTTTTATTTTATTTTATTTTTTTGATCGAGAAAAGCAGCAATTACAGACAATTGAGCTAAAGGCACCCAACAAAACCATTGGAGGCTGGGAAAACCAATGGACAAGCTAAGTATCTCGCAAACAAGTTGAAGTCACCCAATGTACAGCTCTGTTCCAAATTCTAGGGCACCATTTGAAAGCCAACCTGGTTTGGTTGTTTGAATTGAGTTTGCCTGTATATTTGAATTTGTGTTTGTTAATTGACTATTTGGAAATACTTTTCTATCATGATTGTCATCTTATCGATTGTGACTGTCAATCTTTTTATCGAAAAATCGGTTAAATAATTGATCAATTAATCGATAAGTCAAAATTTGAGTAATTCAGAATAAGATAAAATTCGAACTACAAATTATGATTCTTTCTCATTTGTATGTATATTTATATGCAATTGCATTACATATTATAAATTTTTAAAATTATTTTTTCTCTTTCATCTCTTTTTTTTTAATTAATAAATCAATTAATTATTTTTTTCTTTTCTCTCTCTTTACTCATTCTCTCACATTATACTCATCAATTAATTAAATTTTTCACACCCATCTATTCAATTATAAAAAAATATATTATAAATTATCTCAAAGTTATTTTTAAAATTCGTAATTAAATAAATTTTTAATTTTTGAAATTCTTTTTAATAATTTATCTATTAAAGTATAATTCAAAACTCAAAAAAAATTCAAAATTTAAACCGGGGGAGCCCTTAGTTTTTCATGGCGTCCACCGAAATACATAAAAATATTTTTTTTAGAAGTGTGGAGTATTGGAAATGTGAATTGTATAATGACACGCACTAAGGGAACTACTGCCGACACGTGTCTTTTGTGGTTTTTTTTTTAATTATAGTTTTTTGAGCAGTATTATCCACCTCCTCAAGTATTATAATAATGTTAAAATTTTATTTTAATTAATAATTTAGATAATATTATTATCGTATAGATAAACAGTTATAAATTTCACTTTTTTAATTAATTCTGTTAAATAAAAAATTATAACAGGGAGGTATTTGTAATTTTCTAAACTATAAGGGGCAATTCATATTTTAATCAAACCTCAAGAAGTGTATTTGTAATTTATTTTAATTTAAATGTAGAGTTGTATTCTAAGTTTTTAATTTTTAAATCATGATTTAAAAAAAGAAAATTTATTTGATTATGAATTTTGAAAATAATTTGGGGATAATTTGTATTTTTAAAAAAAAAATTGATTAATTGATGTATAAAATGTGAGAGAATATGAAAAGAGAAAAGAAAAATGAGAGAGAAAAAGTGATCAATTGATTTATTAATAATAATAATAATAATAATAATAATAATAATAATAATAAAGAGAAGAGAGAAGTTTTGAAAATAATTTGGAGTTCTATTTTAAAAATATATTTGATTAACATGTTTCATTCAAATTATGATTTAAAAATAGAGTTGAGTTTTGAAAAGTAAACAATGTTACCAAGGATTTGCCTTGTCTTTAATTGAAAGTTGAGCTGAATTAAATAGTTGAGATCTCTGATCAAAAAAAATTACTAAACGAAAGACTCTTATTAATAAGAGCTTATTCAAACATAGCCCAATTAATTTTTTTTCAAAAGCTCTTAATGATAAAAATCTTTTATTTAATTATTCTTTTAAATCAAAATCTTTTGTTTAATAACTCTTTTCAATCAAAAATTTTAACTGTCTAGTCCAATTAAATCTTCGTTTGGGAAGTGGGTTTGTTTTTTGATTTTTTGATTTTTTTAGCTATTTTAGCCTGGGTTAAAAAGTTTGGTTTGAGAAGCGCTCTTTGACTTTTTGACTTTTTGACTTTTTTGACTTTTTTTGTGAGAGAAAAATGTAATGATTATGGGTTGGATGTGATATTTTGTTTTTTATAGTTAAAATAATCTATTTTATTTTTTGTAACTAAAATAATTAAAAAAATTCCTTTAAATTCTTGCCAAATGGAGCCTGAGATTTTAACGAGACACAAGTCATTCCCAAAAATAAATAGATTGTGCATGCGTGGGGGAGTATATGTTGCTAAATTTTGTTTCATTTTTTTAAGAGGGTGTGTTGACAAGTGTACATTTTGGTTTGTTCTTTTTTAGTAAAAGAGCTAAGACTGTTTGAGATACTAATAAGTGGGTTTGATTTGAGTTTTTTATATTAAATTTTTAAAAAATTGAGTTTTTTATTTTTTAGTGAATATTTTTAAAATTTTAAATATTTTTTTTTATTTTTTTAGATGCACCTTACTTAGATGTATTTAAAAAGTAAAAAATTTGTGAAAAAATATTTTAAAAAATTAATAAATACATAAAAATATAAAATATGTACGGAATTCTCGTATTTTTTTATATTTTTAGTATTTAGTGAAATTTTAAAAGGTTTCTTTCATAAATTTTTTACTTTTTAGGTATATTTATGTTAGGTATGTCTAAAAAGTAAAAAAAAAAATTGCATAAAATATTAAAAAAATTCAGTAAAAATAAAAAAATACGAAAAATAAGAAAGTTTCCGTAGCTGCAACCGACCCGCACCCACCCCTAATGGGTTGTTGGCTTTTTGATTTTTTTTGTGACTTTTTGACTTTTTGACTAAAACAGTCACTTGCCAAACAAGGCTTAAATTTATTTATTTTTATTTTTTTAAGTTATATTATTTTTTATTATTTTTTAAAATTAAAATATACACTTATTTAAATTATTTTAAACAACCATAATTGTATCAGATAACTTCTATTAGGCGTACCACCTGCATTTGTCTCCTCTCTTATCCATAATATATATATATATATATATATATGACAAAAAAAAAGTTAGGGGTTTTTTTTTTTAAGCTCTCTAATAATAACAATTTTTTGTATAAAGGACATTAAAAAATGTAATACTGCCTCAGGTCCCTAACCAAAATACCCGCGCATTTTATCAATTTCTTGGACCAAAATACCCTACGTCTGTTCATATTCAGATGAGTTGATTTTTTTGACCTGTCTACTGAATATTCTCCTTTGTGATGCTGGTACTGGTGTTGGGTATTTTCCGGCGAGTACGAAAACAAATTCAGCAAAACAAAAGCACTAAGTTTGGCAAATTTGATTTTCTGGGTAAACAAACAGAATGGAGTGGAGTTGATAGATGTATATATATGGTACATACATATATATATACACAATCTGTTGCTTACTGTCTTGACTAGTATATATATGATAATTAATCAATTAAGACCATTTGCAACCATAATCAAACAGTCACTCTTAGTTATCTTATCTATGGTTGCAAACATATATATATATACACAATGTCAGCACATATATATATATCCAATGTTGAATATAACATCTTCAGGTTCAAAATTTCTCTGAGTGTTGAACATAACGTCTTTTGATTTTTTGGGTTTAGTAGAATTGGAGTTGTTTCTGGAAAAACAATATTCGGACCCCTACTTGAAGAATATTGGAAAAAGAAGCTTGAAGAAGAGGCAGCAGTAGAGGAAGGCTTAAAGTGATCCAGAGAAATTTGAATTTTCTCTGGATTCAACCCAGAGAAATTCATACCATTAAGTTTAAAGAAAATCTATCACAAGCTCATAGAAGAACTATTAATTTGTTTGTGCAGGAAATTGTGATTGAATCAGCAGCAGCAAAACCAATGACAAATTGATCAAATTATAGTTTTATCATTCTAGAGAAATTCTGGACCAGAGAAATTTGAATTTTCTCTGGGTTGAATCCGGAGAAATTCCTTGGAAGTCCAGAATTTCTTTTCTTCCAACTGATGATGGGTTACTTTCCTTCCAACTGTCAAAATTGAACTACTTTCTGTGCATTTGGGGCTTCTTATTGAAGCTTCTTGTGTTCTTGTTTTTGTAAATTTCTCTGGCTTGTTACATTTGTGTTTCTCTATTGTGTAATTTTATCTGGCATGCTTATGTTTCTGCATTATTTTCTCAAGCAAATTATCTGTGGCTTACTACTCTATTGGTGTGGCTAATTTTCTCTGGCATTTATAATTTTCTCAAAAACCTGAAAATATTATTTGATCTATAAGCACTCATATCTATTCTCAGAAATTATACACTGAGTCTTATAGCTTTAAGCTCATCTTTCCTGTGTGAGGCTTACAGAAAAACCAGAGCTTCATTTTTATATCTATCTTTGAGAGATAATTCTTGTAGCTTTCTGTGAAAGCAAAAATACCTTCTTTTCAACCTTGTAAGAGTGTAGTACACTCAGTGTTCTTAACTTAGAAAGTCAGTGTAAAATCTATGGAGGATTGCTCTATCTGTGAAAAGGTTGCTAGCACCCTGTGAAGCTAGAGTATAGTAGAAAATCTCAAGTGAAGCTTGAGGAGTGGACGTAGGCCGAGTTGAAGCCGAACCACTATAAATTTGTTTGCCTCTCTCTCCCTTATCTCTTTATTTTATTTTAAATTGCCATAGCTATATTTCACATTTTTACTGTGCTAAAATCATTGACTAACATAGTTTTTAAGACACTTGTTTTAATTATTTTTATTTCATTAAATATATTTATCTATTGTGCTAGTCATAATTTTTATTAGGGTATTATTAATTTTAATTATAAAAACCTAATTCACCCCCCTCTTAGGTTGTCTTTTGGGTAACATAGCCTAATAAGTCATATTTTGATGCAAATTTTGAGATAAAGTGTGTATTGGTGAAAAATGTAGATGATTTTCCTTTCTTATCCTCATGTTGTAGTCACATTCTTATTACATGATTAGATTCTGTTTGATTGAGTAACAGAAAGTAGACATTGACACTTATATAGAGATCAAAGTGAGATTTGATCAAAAGTATAGGGGGTTGACTGTAACAATTTCATGTGTAGGGACCAAAGTGGGATTTGATCAGAAGTGCATGGGGTTAACTATCATGATTTTATGTGTAGAGGGTCAAATTGAGATTTTGTGCAAAGTGTAGGGATGCAAAGTGTAATTTATCCTAAGGGATATTTTACAATTTTTTATCTCTTAATTAAAAATTTCAAATCATAATATATATTTAAAAAAAAACAATTAAAATTTATATGATTCTTTTGTGAAGAATTACATGAGGTGAGCATTGCAAAGAACAATAATTACAAGTTACAACACACAGATCAAACGCTGCAACATCTCTAATATTTTAATCCCTGTTGTTGGCCACATCTCTAATATTTTAGTGTCATGGCAATAAGCTAATCAATAGTCACCACCAAGCATGGATCTAGAGACTAGAAGGGGTAAGAGGGGCGATTGCCCCCTCATGATTTAAAAAAATTACTATTATAATAGAATTAGCTGATGATCATCTCCAAATTGTGTAGACTTGTCTCTTCTATTTTGTCCAAAGTTTAACACACCTAATTAGTCAATTTCTAAATTCGTCTATATTGATTTAAATTTATTTTGAACCAATGATAACTCTGAAATCCAAAATTCCCTGTTTTAGTAGATTAGCATTGGTAGGCATAGAATGGGCAATACCCCACTAGAAGCCTGTGTTTCCGACGCAGCAAATGTGGTTGCAAGGTCACAAAGTCTAGAGGTTGTTTTTGTTGACTAGCATGTAGGTAGTCTAAGTTAATTCCTTATTCTATAGGATAGGACGATTTTCTTTGTTTATTGAATTAGTTGGGCAATTTTTTCATTAGTTCTCTCCTCCCTGGTTAGTGCTGCTAGCGAGCTCTAGCCCTTACCGGAGGGGCGGTACGAAATATTGGTCTGCTCTGCAAAACTAAGCTTTCAATTCGCTCCCCTTATGTGGGAGCCCTCTGACAAATCTATATCTTTTCTTTTGATGAATGAAAATTCTAATTAGATGACTCATTGATGAATGAAAAGTGTATTAGACAAAATGTTTTGTGATTCATCAATTTTTACTGTCACATAGTACAATTTCCATGTTACTGTATAAAGAGTTCATTCCATTGACGGGGTACATCCAAGTAAACTGATCTTTAATGGAATACAATGGTTTATTATTATGATTTTCAAATTTAGTACATGATTTTCTTTTTCAACTCTATTTCGATTTAGCTACCACAAATAATTCTCTAACCATGTACTCAAGGATTTTTTCTCGTTGTTTTCAACATGGTATCAAAATCTCTATTATGATTCAACCTATCTAATTTGTCACCGCTGTTACCACTATCACCTCTCTACCACCAACCACCCTATAACCACCACCATCACTACCACTAACACTGTCACCATCCGTACCGCCACCATTACAATCCACACCATTGCTACGACGACTATTAGTATATCATCATTTTTAGAGTCCTAACCAAATATATAGGACAATGTTTTTATGCGAAACACATTTTTTGAAAAATCTTATAGAATTTTTTTATTTTTATTTTTTGCAAAAACAAATAGAGCATAAGTATATGAAATTAAAATAGATAGTAATTGTATATAGCTTTCTTTTTAATGAAATGAAATAAATTTTGAATTGAATTTATTCTAAATTAAAAGTATAACCTAATACAGAGAAACAAATAGATGAAATTATAAGTTTGTACTTTGTTCTTGTTTTAGCACTTCTATCCTTTCTAATTTTCCTAATAAATTTCTTCTTTTGATGTCAACCTTTTTTTGGCATCTCTGGATTTGTTAATTAAACCAACTAAGAAACGACATGTGTTGTTGAGACATCTATATTTTTTGTTCGAAAGAAAAGAAAGTAAAGAAGAAAGAAACAAAGTATATGAGAATCCTTTTTTAATATTTTTCCTCCTCTGGTTTCTTTGTAAACTATTTAGATTTGACTTTTTGCCTTAGGTGATTTTCAAGACATGATTTTTTCAAATTCTATGAAGATCAAGAAGCTGGGGAAACCAACCAAGGTTACAGGGTGGTCTCATATATCTATGGAAACTATTTAATTGTTATGATTAAGTTTTATCGGACTATGATCTAAATTTGAATAAGCTATTAGCTGTTAGGCTGTGTTTGGTTGGAGGATTTGAGGAGAGATTTGGAAAGGGAAAAGGAAAAGTTAGGAAAGAGAAAAGTTAGGTGAAATGTGAATAAAATATACCTATATTTCACCTAGTTTCACACACCTTTTCTTTTTTCCTTTTCAAATCATTCCCCAAATCTCCCAACCAAACACAGCATTAGTGTGTGTTCTTGTTTGTTGGGTTGATGATGCTAGCAAAACCTTAGGGGTGGGTACAACTGGACTTACTTTATAATTAGCCATGTAATAATTTATAGGTGAATTTGAAATTTGGCTTTGTGTGCAATTGCACCAATGTCAAGAGTGATTGTCAATTTTCTTGAATAAATTATAAAGGAGACTCTAAAGTAGTTGCTTTTAATTTTAATGTGGGTTGATTGATTGAAAAATGGGCAATGGCATGTATAAAATTTCAGGTTGATATTACTATTTTACTTGTTTACTCTTTTAACAGCTCTATCTTATTTGTTTATTTATTTTGTCAATTTTTTTTTTTTATCCATGCAGTGGAAATTGCACCCGGCCTTTTATTTTTTTATATGTTATTTTGGCATATTTTAATTGGTTGTGAAAAACTCTCACACAAAAAAATTGGTAAGACATGTCGAAAAGATATTTACTTTTGGGTTAATGCAATTATCAATTTTAAAAGCACCATCCAAGTCTCAGCGAGTTGATATATGGTTACAAATTCATAGTAATTGGAAATTGTATGAAGATGAACGCATTATTTATTTATTTTGCTCGGCTATCAAGATAAAAATGTGAAATTGTACTGAGTTTTTTTATTATTTTTTATTTAGTGATTTTTTAAAAGATTTTTTTTCATAAAATTTGTACTTTTTAAGTATACCAAGATTAAGAGGATCTAAAATTAAAAAATTAAAACTAAAATATTAAAAAAAATACAAAAAATTTACAAATTCAAAGAAAATATTTTTAAAATTTTCAAACCAAACAGAGTGATCCAAGGGGTGAATCTTTTATGGGAAGTGATTGATCTTAACAAATTTAGAATTGGCTTCTGGGTCAAACATTATGTGATGAATTTGGTGTTTCACCAAGCGGAGTTTTGTTTTTCTTTCTGCTGTACCAAAAACAAAAGAAATATGTATATGTGGTTGATCAGTTTTTGTTTGACAGCTCCTTGTACCTCGAAGCTTCAAAAGAGGTTTGATTTTTTCTGAAATTTTTAATTTTTTTATTGAAAATAAAAATTAATTTGACAAAAAAAAAAATCCAAAGAAATACAACTATATAAAAGTTATAAGTGCTTTTGATTTTTTTTTTTTTTTCAACAAACTAATTTTTAATTTTTTAGAAAAAAATTTTAGAAACAGATTCTAAAACCAAACTAAACAGATATTAACGTGGAAAAGTAAGCTAAAAATGCATGACTTTAAAATGTTTAAAAAGGAGTTATTGTGGAGATATTTTTTTAATATTATTTTTAATTATTTTGCAATTTTGAAAAAGAGACCGAAATAAAAAAAAAATTTGAAATAAAAAGATTGTGGAAAAAAAAAAATTGTAAAACTTGTCCTTTATTATTATCGTTTTAAGTCTCAAATTATCTCAACCGCCCTTTGATTGATGAAAATGTCTATATTTAGGGTTGGTTTGGGATGTCCTAAAAAAGTGCACTTTTTGACTTATTGGTGGGTTTGGGTTGGGTTTGGGTTGGGTTTGATGTGATGTGTTAGAGAGGTGATGTGATTTAAATAAGATGATGTGACTTAAATAAGATAGTGACTTTTTGACTTTTTGGCTTATTTAGTACATGCCAAACTAGCCCTTAGTCTTGCCGCCCAAATCAAAACAATAATACTATAAACCCATCCTTATCAAATCAGAATTTAAGTAGAACAAAAAAAAAAAATCAACGACTTAAATTTATTTTATATGTGGATCCTACATTTCATCAATTTAATTTCCATCATACAAACATATTCGAGCTAAATTTAGGATTCATGAGAATAAGTTCTATCATTTTTCAAATTCAAATCTTAATTTAAAAATCTCCATATGAATTTTCACATTATACTGAAAACACTATTTAATAAATTTTCACCAAAACAAAGTGCGTCACTTACACCTCATAATGGAGTTTACGAATGGCCCATGTGATGAAAATAAAATAATAATTCTATTTGCAGCTAAATAATAATTCATTAGTTTAATTAAAATTTTAAAATTTTAATTCTTATTATATTTTAATGTAAATTTATTAATAAGAACAGTACATATCAAATTTTAAAATAAAATATTATTTTTTTCTTATAGTACACTCATATTTTTCATATTCAATCCTCTTAATCTTTTTCTTTAAGTTTTAATTATTATTTTTTTTCGTCTTCTTTCCCACCCCAAAATTCCAATTCACTCCACCAAAAATTCACCATCTAATATCAATTGAGTGGTTTTCCAGAACTTGCGCACTGGAAAAGCTTTGAGGCCAATCAAAATAACTTTTAAAAGCCATGGACAGTTTGAGGAATGCAACCACATGGTGATAAAAACTTGAGACTGAGAGTATTGTTTACTATTTGATCATTTTTTTTTGCCTCTGTTTCACTTTTTTATTTTTGCATATTCCTTGGAAGTCCTTTTCTATATTTCATTTTTTCCTCTAAGCTCAAGAAATCCCTAACACGAAAATAAGTTGAAACACCAATGGCTACAAGTCAGAACGCAAATGAAAATGGAATAAATTTCCTCCCCCAGATAATTGAAAATGATAAATTGAAACAAGCATCGAAATGATTTTTGAAAAGAATTTTTAAAGTGGTGTAATTTAAAAATTTTGATTTGTTTATTATCTGAGTGTATCTTGAAGGGTAATTCGAGAAAAAAAAAAAAGGTGTATTGGGGTTGTTTGGGATGATCTCAATAAATGTACTTTTTGTCTTTTACGAAAAGATGTGCAGAAAAGTAGAGAGGTGATGCTATGAAAAAAAGATAAAAAAATAAAAAGATGAATTATTTAGGAGATGCCAAACCACCGAGAACAAATTATAATCTAAATAATTTAATAAAATATACTGAAAAATTTAGCGCACTTAATAATTTTTTGAATACAAATAGAATCTCACAAACAAAATGGGCCACTCACATTGATTGGTATCGACAAAATGTGATTGAAAATATTATATAAATTAATATTTAAAAAAATTACTACATAATATACGACAATAAAACTTTGAATTATTGAACAAGATATACATTAAATATAGATTAACAAATGACAAGGATTGCATAATAAAACATATTTATAAGATTAATTAATGTAATGGGTCACTCACACGTCATCAAGTTTAATAATTGATCAATGTGCAGATTACAAAGCGGTCTATTCACAAGGGTTGGTGTACGGGAAAGAAATAAATCTTCTCGTATGATCCTGTTGATCAAGTTTGCGTTCCTCCAAACAATGTTACTTTGCCACCTGAAAACACAAACGTGAGCTAACCGGCGGGTGTGTTCCGGAAACCCCTCCGATGCCTAAGTCAGCAACTAGACAATAGACAATAACCTCTGTGTATTCTAGAGTAAGAATTGGGATACCTGTCCATAGGTCTGGTCATGAGCTTTTATAGACTTTACTTTGGCACAATCCTAGTAGGATTCCAACTCTCCCTATGAGAGTCATCCTAGGAATCACACACCCTACTCACTACCAACCAAGTGAGATGGTTTTGCACAATCCCAGTAGGACTCTAACTCTCCTTAGCAGAGTCCTACTAGGAGTCTCATCACTGCAAGCCAAGTGAGATGGCCAAACCTTTTACCTCGGTTATACATTCCCGTCCGAACTGCTTTATCTCGGTCCCCTGCCCCTCGGACCGTGTGATCGAGAGCCGATCTAACGGATGCCACCCTGCCGAGCTATACACAGCTCGGCCCTTGCCATTGATGCTACCTCTTTTTAATAAGCTGCTGCAACCACACCGAGCTAAGTTACCTCGGTCACACGCTTAAGTAATGATGTAGATGGCACCTGGCCGAGTTATACCAAGACCGGCCGAGCTATACCAAGCCCGACATCCTTTCTCACCAATACCTCGGCTAACCACCAGGCCCACTTATTTCGGCCGACATCTTTACCTCGGCTAACATTGCGGTCAGCCAAGTTACTTCGGCTCTGTGATACTTTAAGCACTACCACCAGTCTTGACTTTGAGATGACGCCCTACAGAACTATCGTTTAGCTCGGTCCTCTTTCTACCGATTCCTCGGTCCATAGTTCGGCCCAAACCCAAAATATGAGATGTCTTCTTGGCCTAAGACCGAGCTACACCAG
>NW_021025184.1:161063-179145 GCF_004153795.1 Camellia sinensis
CGAGGTAACCATCATCCCGGCCAAAGAGTTCAAAAAATTTTGTTGGTCATACCTGCCAACCTGCTTTGGCCAAGGTAACCATCATCCCGGCCAAAAAGTTCAAAAATTTTGTTGGTCATACCTGCTAACTTGCTTTGGTCGAGGTAACCATCATCCTGGCCAAAGAGTTCAAAAAATTTTGTTGGTCATACTTGAACCTGCTTTGGCCGAGGTAACACCATCATCCCGGCCAAAGAGTTCAAAATTTTGTTGGTCATACCTGCCAACCTGCTTTGGCCGAGGTAACCATCATCTCGGCCAAAGGGTTCAAAAATTTGTTGGTCATACCTGCCAACCTGCTTTGGCCGAGGTAACCATCATCCCGGCCAAAGAGTTCAAAATTTTGTTGGTCATACCTGCCAACCTGCTTTGGCCGAGGTAACCATCATCCCGGCCAAAGAGTTCCAAAAATTTTGTTAGTCATACCTGCCAACCTGCTTTGGCCGAAGTAACCATCATCCCAGCCAAATGGTTCAAAAATTTGTTGGTCATACCTGCCAACCTGCTTTGGCCGAGGTAACCATCATTCCGGCCAAAGGGTTCAAAAATTTGTTGGTCATACCTGCCAACCTGCTTTGGCCAAGGTAACCATCATCCCGGCCAAAAAGTTCAAAAATTTTGTTGGTCATACCTGCCAACCTGCTTTGGCCGAGATAACCATCATCCCGGCCAAAGGGTTCAAAAATTTGTTGGTCATACCTGCCAACCTGCTTCAGCGCGGATCCTTATCTCGGCTGAAAGAAGAGCTAAATGCTTGGCCATTCTTGCCAAACTTCTTGATTGCCTCCAGTCGGCAAAGACTTGTTGGTCAAACCTGCCAACTTCCTGCAGCCTAGATCCTTATCTCGGCTTTAGGAGAAGTGTTGGTTTTTCCAGCCAACCTCTTCAGCCCAGATCCTAATCCTAGCTGAAGAGAACTCAAAGTTGGTTATTCCGGCCAACTCTGAGCGAAGTGTTTGGTTTTTCCAGCCAAACGTCCTGCACTAGATCCTTATCCTGGGCTTAGGAGGGGTGTTGGTTTTTCCAGCCAACCTCTAAGTTGGTTATTCCTGCCAACCTAGAGTAAAGTGTTTGGTTATTCCAACCAAACGTCCTGCAGCCTGGATCCTTATCCTGAGCTTAGGAGGGGTGTTGGTTTATTCCAGCCAACTTCTTCTGTTGCCCCCCAGTCGGGCAAAGACTTTTCAGAAAGAGTTGGTCAAACCTGCCAACCCACTTTGCCCCTAGCTGGGCAAAGATTTTTGCGCAATCTGTCCTATTTGTCAACCGTGTTATCTTTTGCCGAAGGTGTTTTGTCCGACATCGTTGTTGTGCCAAACTCTGCCATGGTGCGCGCCCCATCTTCCTCTACCCTGATGTGTTGGTGCACTCTCTCCATCAGGGCTTCCATAGTAAGGGGCAGCGTCATTGTCATTGAATCCCTCAACTCAGTTCACGATATTCTGCTTCAGTCAATTTTACACCATCAAATAGATACTGCTCGTCTTCTATATAATCTCTGAGCTCCTTTAGTTTCTTCAAATACTCTTGCCTTGAAACTTTCTTTATAACTCCAATGTCATCTTCCTCCAAAGCATTAGATCTCTGAACAGCTTCTTCTTCCTCCCTCTGTGTTAATTTTGGCTTAGCTAGCTTCCTTTATGCTGCTGCATCCCTCTCTTTGGTCATGCAATTGTTCTTCCTCCGACTCAAAACCATCATCATCATCCTGAGAAGTCCGTCTTTTAACTCGTCTTTCTTCTTCACTGCTCTTCTTTTTCTTCGAATCTTCCTTCTCTGTCTTCGTTTTCTTCGACTTTCTCTACTTCGAATCCTGCTCCTCTGTCTCCGATTCATTTTTTCTTCCCTATGCCTTTTATCTGGCTCTTCATAGACTTTATGTCAATCATCATTCTTCTTATTACTTTGTCTTGCTCCCTTATGCTATCTTCGAGAACCTGTGGATCCATCTTCCGCCTCTGTTTATCAAGGCTTTGAGAGCGGTGTGGACTTGAGCCCTGTCTTTCTCTTGCTTCTCTTCGTGGATTCCTTCGCTGGGGATCTAATTCCGCCATGGGTGGGATAGAAGGTAAACCTTCGCGCCTCCCACCCCCTTCCGGTGTTTGCCCATCAATAGCAGATTGTGGCAAGTCTTCATTGTGCGCTATTGCTTTTAACTAGAGAGGAAAACTTGATCAAGAGGTTTTGCTCTTCGTGAAATTCCCACAGACGGCGCCAATTGTACGGGAAAGAAATAAATCTTCTCATATGATCCTGTTGATCAAGTTTGCGTTCCTCTAAACAATGTTGCTTTGCCACATGAAAACACAAACGTGAGCTAACCGACAAATGTGTTCTGGAAACTCCTCCGATGCCTAAGTCAGTAACTAGACAATAGACAATAAGCTCCGTGTATTCTAGAGTAAGAATTGGGATACCTGTCCGTAGGTCTGGTCATGAGCTTTTATAGACTTTACTTTGGCACAATCCTAGTAGGATTCCTACTCTCCATATGAGAGTCCTCCTAGGAATCACACACCCTACTCACTACCAACCAAGTGAGATGGTTTTGCACAATCCCAGTAGGACTCTAACTCTCCTTAGCAGAGTCCTACTAGGAGTCTCATCACTGCAAGCCAAGTGAGATGGCCAAACCTTTTACCTCGGTTATACATTCCCGTTCGAACTGCTTTATCTCGGTCCCCTACCCCTCGGACTGTGTGATCGAAAGCCGATCTAACGGATGCCACCCTGCCGAGCTATACACAGCTCGGCCCTTGCCATTGATGCTACCTCTTTTTAATAAACTGCTGCAACCGCACTGAGCTAAGTTACCTCGGTCACACGCTTAAGTAATGATGTAGATGGCGCCTGGCCGAGTTATACCAAGACCGGCCGAGCTATACCAAGCCCGACATCCTTTCTCACCAATACCTCGGCTAACCACCAGGCTCACTTATTTCGACCGACATCTTTACCTCGGCTAACATTGCGGTCAGTCAAGTTACTTCGGCTCTGTGATACTTTAAGCACTACCACCAGTCTAGACTTTGAGATGACGCCCTGCAGAACTATCGTTTAGCTCGGTCCTCTTTCTACCGATTCCTCGGTCCATAGTTCGGCCCAAACCCGAAATATGAGATGTCTTCTTGGCCTAAGACCGAGCTACGCCAACCCTTATCTCGGCCCATTACGCGGTCCAACTCCCAAAGAAGACTCTTCCTAACTCGGCCCAATTTGTTTACAAATTACCCTCTTAGTTGGGGTCAGCAAAAATCATCCCATAGAAGAGATTTTATTCCGAATTTTAATTAGGAGCATTAATGTGTAAATTAAATTCATTTTGTATATACATCTCACAATATATTAATTAAATCTTAATTATACTTCTTCATTCATAATTAAAAAAAATTAATAAAAAGATGGTAGGTAAAATGTGTTGAACCTTTTTATATTCCAAACCAGAGCACTTTTCAATGATTTGTACTTTTCAAATTATTATAAATTTTGTTATTTTGAAAAAATTAATTCTGAATTTAAAATAACGATTATCATGCTCAAATAGTACTCCATTCTATAAGTCATAATGGACCCATTGCTTAAAAATCTTTTACTCTTTTCATTTTCATTTCAATTCTTTTATGTATTTCTCTGGTCAACTTGGCTTACCAAAAAATATTTCACACAAATTTTATGAAAAAAATAAACATTTTAAAAAGTAGTCGAAATTAATCAAAAACAAAATGTGTGATATAATAAGATAAATGTAAGTCACACCAAAATGAATATGAGTCATACACTTTATTTTTAGATAACTTTTTAAATAATTTTTGAATACTTCCTTTTTATTACTGTCACAAAAAATGACCAAATATTTTTATTATATTTTTACTATTGAAGTTTTTATTTTAAAATAAAATTAAGTTGTACTTTCATATGTAATTGTAATTTGTGTTGTAAAAGTATCTCTAATCCATTAAACATATAATATTTGTTAGTCAAAATGCCTAATATGACTCACTTTTTTTAACTCCAATGCATTAGCCATATGATTAGGCATTTTAGCTCAACTCACATTTACTAGTTACATGTAGTTAACTTTCAAAATTAGGCAAAATGTATTTAATCATTAGGATCATTTCCCTCCATATTTATTGTTGATGTGGCATTTTATAAAGTTACTAGTATTTGGATGAACAACTAAAATAAAAAATATGATTAGAGTAGAAACATGAAATAGTTGATAGGCAAAATAAAATATATTTTTTTATAATAATGCTTAAATAGGTAAAATACCTATTAGCGTTGCAGATCCTCACTAGTCATTTTATTTCATTATAACTGATGCAATGTAATAAAAAGAGCATAATGGCAGAATTTTAATTGATTGATAATTTGTTGGTTATACAAAAATAAAGTGGAAACATTTTAATCTTTAGAAAAATGATCCCGACCCTCTTAGGGGGTCATCCCCACGACCCCTTTGGCTTGTGATTGGCCTTTTTTTTTCTTTTTTTTTTTCTCCAATCACCAAACCCCACGTGTGTGGGGTGGTGGGGGTGATGGGGAGAGGAGTCTCAATCACTTCCGTAATCTTATTAATAAAAATGAAAGTGGATCTTTTTTATAATAAAAATAATTATTATTTTGACAAAGAAATTTGATCAGTCTTATTTTATAAATATGAGTTGACAGACCAAACCACACTCAATTAATGAAAACTTTGTCATAGTTATCTAAGTAAATATCCCTATTGTCGGACCCAACTCTAATATAGTAATCACTAATTATCATAGTCCAATATTGAACATTATTTCACCTCATAAATTTCTTATTACATTATTAATTATGAACATTACGTAGATAATTATATCACTTAAGACTCTAGAATTTTTAAATCAGGTCCGACTTAGTTTAATAATGACCCATGCGTATTGTTAAATTATGTACACACTAATTAATACATTATAATTAGTGCATATAATATTATTTATTGTTAAATAAGGACCGACTTAGTTTAATAATCACTCATGCGTTGAAAGCAACGCGGACCATTCACATGATGGGTTCATGTCGGCAACTCAAGTAGAAAAAAATTGTATACAAATTAATAAGTTTTATAAAAAGGTGTTTTGAAAAGATAGTTAAAAGTTAATTTTTTTATTTTATTTTTTTATTTTTTATGAGAGTTGATGTGATAAAAAATGAGTTAAAAGTTGGCTTTCGACTTTTTTGACTTTTTGCCAAAACAGCCCAAAATTGGCTTATTGTAATGAAACTTTAAAATATTAAAGAAAACAAATATTAGAAATTCTAAAGTTTAGACCTACAAAACAGTTGAGTTTATATACTTGAATGTGTCATAAATTAATAATTTACGCTTATCATGCTATATTATTATAAGTGTCAAATTAGGGAAGCATTTTTTAAATTTCAAACTTCCTACTCTAAAATAATAGAAATTTTAAATTTTGAAATAAAGATTTTCTAATGTAAATCATTCGCAAATGATACTCAATTCTACAAGTCATAATGGATCCATTGCTTAAAAGCTTTTCTTCTTTATATCTTCATTTCAATTCCTTAATGTACTCACTCCAAGATATAATTTTTTTAACGATAAGTTATTTTGGTCCCCAAAATTATTATCTTGATCTCTAGATATTTTTAGTGACAAAAATAAATTTGCCACCAAAAACGTCGCATAAATTTTATCTTGGTCTCTGTTCAACTTGGTTTACCAAAAAATATTTCACGCAAATTTTATGAAAAAAAAAACGCAAACAGTTTTAAAAAATAGTTTAGAATAATTAGTGTAATGTGAATCACACCAAAATAAATACGAGCTACACTTTGATAACTTTTTGAATAATTTTTTTAAATTCCATAATATTGTTATTGATACTTCATTTTTATTATTGTCGAAAGAAAAATAAAGAAATATTCTTATTATATTTTTAGTATTGGCATTTTTATTTTAAAATAAAATTAAGTTTTACTTTCATGGATAATTGTAATTTGTGTTGTAAGTTACTATTCATTTTATTTTGGATAAATTACACTGTGCACTCATATACTTTATATCAAATCCCACTTTAATTCCTATGCATGAAATTCTGACAGTTAACCCCTTATACTTCTTATTAAATCCCACTTTGATCTCTACATATAAAATCGTGACAGCCAACTCTTTATACTTTTAATCAAATCTCATTTTAGTCCATACGCAAGTGTTAATGTTTTCCTTTTTATACTCTATTGTTTAAATCTTTAATAGAATCCAGTCATGTTATTACAAAATGAAAAATCTAGAAATCCCCTAGATGTTGATTTGTGATTATGTATCAATTTTAAACAGTATATAACAATCCCAATCAAACAATCAAGACAAATCGACACAACGATTTTACATGGAAAAATCACAATTGGACACCTCCAATTGTGATAAAAAAAAACATGGGCAACAGCCACAAAACAATCCACTAAGAAGATATAAATGAATTACACAGGTATACTCTCAATTACCTAGCGAATCCACACCCGAATTGAACCAACCTCTATGTGCCTCTTCCAACTCCGTCTTCACCTCGGAATTATCTTGACGATGAGCCACTCCGGAATCCACCGAAGAACAACTCTCTCTTTTATGTAGAACAAACAAATAATCCTTTGATGTATACTCTTTAAACCATGAGTTGAATACTCAATCAAAACATCAAAGAAAACTAGCAAAATATCCCCAGACATAAACCTTAGAATCCAAAAAGAAGATCTGGAGAAGTTGTCCAAGTATTGGGAAAAAACCAAATACTTTATAGAAAACCAAAGTAATCTTAGTTTTGGAAGAAAACCAATTCCTTATAGAAATCCAAAGTAATCCTAGGTTTGGAAGAAAATCAATTCCTTATAGAAATTCAAAGTAATCATAGGTTTGGAAGAAAACCAATTCCTTATAGAAATCCAAAGTAATCCTAGGTTCGCGCGGTTCGCTAGAGCGTGGGAATGTCCGCTCGAGCGAAGGCTTCAAAATTGTGTGATTCTTATAGCCTTCACGCTCGAGCGGACGTTTCCACGCTCGAGCAGAGAATCACCTCATCCAGTACTTTTTCATGCGAAGCAGAGATGCTGTGAGCTTGCAATCCCCGCTCGAGCGTCACTTTCCCCGCTCGAGCGGGACGACCAAAATTGGAAAATCTGGAAAACTAGATCTTGTTACAACCTCGATTTTGATCCATAGAAATTGACGAAGGCACGATTCGGGTTGGATTCACATCTAATAAACTCATAGTCTCACTGAAATAAAACAAATTAACAAATTAACACAAGTCAAGTTTTCTCACCCAAACCGCTTTAGTATAAACAAAGTTGTGAGCATTGCGATTCTTGGGTGGTGTCTTGACGTTATGGTTCCCTTTTCTTTCAATGGGAACCCACCTCGACTTGGTTTCCAACATCCTATTTTTAGGTCCAGACAAATACACTCTCCCATGCAACTTATAACAATAAGGGCGAATATGACCATGCATACCACAATGATGACAAATAAAAACAGGGTGTACAGGATGTACCTTCTTTTCTTTTACCTTACCAACTCTAGGAAGTTTGAGAAGTCCATCCTTATATTGAATTTTTTGTTCCCCCTTTCCTTAAGCCCTTGTATCATGAGATGAGGAAGCACTCTGTTTTTGCTCTTTCTTACCACCAAACCCAATGCCACTCTTGTCAGAACAAATTTGTTGAGACCCAATGATATTGTCCAAAGTCTATGATCCTTTGTTCC
The DNA here is from genome assembly GCF_004153795.1 of Camellia sinensis. Lineage (NCBI taxonomy): Eukaryota > Viridiplantae > Streptophyta > Magnoliopsida > Ericales > Theaceae > Camellia > Camellia sinensis. Next base: position 168,862 of record NW_021025184.1, read on the forward strand.
AAAGACCAATGGTAGCCATAGCACACTTGAGTTCTTCCTCTTTCTGGATGATTAGTTCTTCCAAGGCAAGTTGAGACATCTCGAGAGTTTCATTCTTTTCTTCATATGTTGCACAGATTTGCTGTAGCTCATTCCTCTCTGTCTCACAAGTCAAGAGTTTTGCACAAAGAGCTTGTCGATCATTAGAAATCTTAAGGGCATCATTCCTAGCCTCGGAAATCTCTTTCTTTAATTTGACATTCTCACTTTCACATGCTTTAAGTTTCGTAGTGAGTTTGTCATTCAATTTGGATAAGTTAAGAGACTCCTTATACAACTTTTCATAAGCTTGCTCAAGCTCTTCATCATCACTCTCCGAAGATTCATCATTAGTGGCATTCTCAACCGATCTCTTCGGATACTCTGTTCGTCCTTCAGTTTCGGAAGCCGTCATGAAAGCAAGGAATTGTTTATGTCCCTCTTCGCCTTGATCTTCGTTGTCACTTTCAACTTCATTAGATTCTGATTCATCATCCCAAGTGATGGCGAAGGCTTTCTTCTTCTTCGAACGAGTGGGGCATTCTGAAGCAAAGTGGCTAAATCCTTGGCATTCATAGCATTGGACTCTTTCAGAGTTCCCTTGTATCTTTCCTTTCTCTTTCTTGGCTATAGAATTAATTTTGAGTTTATCTTTGCCTTTAGATTTATAAGTATGAATAGATTCCAAAAGATTAGGATTTTTTTTCAAAAAGGATTTTAAATTGTTTAACAAAAGCAGCCGTAATCTTGGAGTCTATCTCACAATCCTCATCAGAATCCTCTCCAACTCTATGAGCATTACTAAAAGCAATATCTTTTTGTTTCTTTTTGAAATTCCTATGCGCCTCATAAGTTTGGAGATTTCCAACCAAGTGATCCAGCTTGAGGGTGTCAACATCTTGAGCCTCATCAATAGCCGTAACTTTTGGTTGGAATCGATCGGGTAAGGATCTCAAAATTTTTCCCACAATCTTGGATTCCGGTATTTTTTCACCTAAATTGAAGTTGGAATTTACAATGTCACTCAACTTCACATAAAATTCATCAAAGGTCTCACTATCTTTCATTGAAAGGTTTTCGAAACTAGACGTAATCCTTTGAAGTTTTGAGCGTTTAACAGAAAGAGTGCCCTCATGAATAGTTTGTAAGATATCCCAAGCCTCTTTTGCGACTTCACAATTGCAAATACGACTAAACTCTTCAGGTGTGACAGCGTAGAAGAGAGAATTGATAACTTTACTATTTCAGCTACTATTTTGGTAATCAATTGTTTCCCACTTTTCAATTGGTTTGGGGAAAGTTACTCCGTCAATGGTAATTGTTGGTTCGGTCCACCCAGTCATGACAGATTGCCAAACTTTTTCATCTATAGATTTCAAAAACGATCTCATCCGAGCTTTCCAAAAATAATAATTGGATCCGTCAAGTAGGGACGGTCGAACCATAGAATTTTCCTCACGAATTGAATCCATTGTCACAAATCAAACAAGATCTCGTTCTAAAAGATATATTTTTTTTCAAAAATAGAATGACCCGCTCTGATACCAATTGAAAAATCTAGGAATCCCCTATATGTTGATTTGTGATTATGTATCAATTTTAAACAGTATATAACAATCCCAATCAAACAATCAAGACAAATCGACACAACAATTTTACGTGAAAAAACCACAATTGGACACCTCCAATTGTGATAAAAAAAACCACGGGCAACAGCCACAAAACAATCCACTAAGAAGATATAAAGGAATTACACAGGTATACACTCAATTACCTAGCGAATCCACGCCCGAATTGAACCAACCTCTATGTGCCTCTTCCAACCCCGTCTTCACCTCGGAATTGTCTTGACGATGAGCCACTCCGGAATCCACCAAAGCTTCAGGCTCAAATTCTTCAGAATCCACCGAAGAACAACTCTTTCTTTTATGTAGAACAAACAAATAATCCTTTGATGTATACTCTTTAAACCATGAGTTGAATACTCAATCAAAACATCAAAGAAAACTAGCAAAATATCTCCAGATATAAACCTTAGAATCCAAAAAGAAGATATGGAGAAGTTGTCCAAGTGTTGGGAGAAAACCAAATACTTTATAGAAAACCAAAGTAATCCTAGTTTTGGAAGAAAACCAATTCCTTATAGAAATCCAAAGTAATCCTAGGTTTGGAAGAAAATCAATTCCTTATAGAAATTCAAAGTAATCATAGGTTTGGAAGAAAACCAATTCCTTATAGAAATCCAAAGTAATCCTAGGTTTGCGTGGTCCGCTCGAGCGTGGGAATGTTCGCTCGAGCGGAGGCTTCAAAATTGTGTGATTCTTATAGGCTTCATGCTCGAGTGGACGTTTCCATGCTCGAGCGGAGAATCACCTCATTCAGTACTTTTTCAGGCGAAGCAGAGATGCTGTGAGCTTGCAATCCCCGCTCGAGCGTCACTTTCCCCGCTCGAGCGGGACGACCAAAATTGGAAAATCTGAAAAACTAGATCATGTTACAACCTCGGTTTTGATCCATGGAATTGACAAAGGCACGATTCGGGTTGGATTCGCATCTAATAAACTCATAGTCTCACTAAAATAAAAGGTGCGAAAATAAATATAACTAAAAGGAGTTTTGTCAAATGGGGTTGCCAATAATAAAAACCTAACACAAAATGATGGCAAGAGAGGAAAATCAATCTCATTTTCTACCAATATACTTTGTTCCAAATTTTAAATTAAATTACAACTGCATTAAGTTAAAATAAATTGTAAACAATTCAAAAGATGAATTAAAATTTTGTATAAATTGAAATCACAAAATTTTATTTTCCATAGTAACACAATCTTCTGTCTATTCATTATTTTTTTCTCTTCAATTTCTCTACTGTCTTTTTAATTTCGAAAGTTCTATTTTCTTACATCTTCATTTCAATTTTCACCATACGAACATACATATATTGTATTATATAACTTTTATGTATTTATCACATAGAACAAAGTGTGTATTTGTGAAAAATATGGATAATTTTTCTCTTACCTTCATTTTACATGACAAAATTCTGTTAAAGATTTAAACAATGAAGTAGCACAAGAAGGTCATTAACACTTGTGTAAGGACTAAAGTGAGATTTGATGAAAAGTACAGAGGATTGACTGTCACGATTTCATATGAAATGATTAAAGTAAGATTTGACCAAAAATATTAGGAATTAATTGTTATAATTTTATGTGTAGAAATTAAAATATGATTTTATACAAAGTACAAAAGTATAAAATATAATTTATCCTTTTATTTCATTGTACTTGAGATATATTGTAATAAAAAACAAAAAAAAAGCATAAAGGACGTAATTTTAATTGATTGATAGTTTGTTCGTTTTACAAAAATAAAGTTGAAACATTTCAATCTTATTGATGAAAAAGAAATTGATTTTTTTTTTATTTTATAATTTTGAAAAAGAAATTGATTAGTCACATTTTTTAAGAAGTGGGTTGGCTTTTTGGTTTTTTGATTTTTTTAACTATTTTAGTCTGGGGCTAAAAAGCCTGATTTGGAAAGGGTTTTTGGCTTTTTAAAATTTTTTGTAAGAAAAAGAATATAATGATTATGAGTTAGATGTGATGTTTTGTCTTATTGAAACTAAAAAGCCTATTTTATTTTTTTATGGCTATTTTAACCCCAAACCCACTTCCAAAACAATGCCTATATATCATTTCCAAACCACACATAATCAATGAAAATTTTTTCATTTTTTGATCCGAGAGTAGGCACTACTATATCATAGGGAAGATGGTAAAAAGTAATTTTTTGACTTTTAATCAAGCTTTTGGCTTTTTTAGACAAATGATTTGGGAAGTTGGTAAAAAGTTGCTTTTGGCTCTTTTAATTAATTTAAAATTGATAATATTTTTAGTTTTAAAAATTAAAACAAAACTGATAATATTCTTAATTTTACTAAATATAACTTATTAGTTCAAAAATCTTAAATAGGACCTGAATTATCATAACACTTGTAAATATGACTTTTAAGTAATTAACTCTAAAATAATCTTCATTGAAATCATATATCAAATCATACAAATCACCTGTCCCTAATATTGGACTATTCAATAACTTTAATTTTGCACAAATATAGGCTACTTGAAAATTATTAAATAGTTGTGGATACATTATTGACACTATTTATGTAGTGATTTTGAAATATAAAAAATTACAAAAAAATAAAAAATAAAAACTAAGTTGGTTATATTTGATTTTTCGGTGAGTCAATGTTGTTTGTTTCACCTCTAAATTCTTTTACTACATTATTAATTACAAGCATTACATAAACAATCATAACATTTGATACTCTAAAATTCTTAAATATAACGACTTAGTTTAATAATGACTCAAGCATTGAAAGCAACGCAGTTACGCCGGCCATTCACATGGTTAGTTGGCCAAATCAAGTGGAAAAGTTTTATATAAATTAATAAATTTTATAAAATTTTGTTGATAATTAATATAATAATTAATAATAAAATTTTAATTTAATAATGACCATGCGTTGAAAGCAACGTGGTTAGCGGACCATTCACATGGTTAGTTGGTCAAATCAAGTAGAAAAGTTTATACAAATTACTAAATTTTATAAAATTTTGTTGATAATTAATGTAATATATAATAAAATATTAGTTTAATAATGACCCATGCACGGAAAGAAACACGGTTACGCTGAAAAAATTATTGATTGATTTTGAGACACCACATAATTATGTTCCATTTTAATCACAATTTATCATATTTTTACATGTTCTCAATCACTTAACATAAATTTATAAGTCTTATTTCTGTCACCAATCACAATACCATTAAAACATCACGTGGTTTGTTGGCCAAATCAATACATTTTCGTTACGCAGGCAGACCATTCACATGGTTTGTTGGCCAAATCAAGTCAAAAAAGTTTTACAATAATAAAATTTTAGTTTCAGTTAAAAAACAAAAAATAGTTTAGTAATGACCCATGCATTGAAAGCAATACGGTTACGGACCATTCAGTAGAAAAGTTTCATACAAATTAATAAATTTTTGTTGATTATTAATGTAATATATAATAATAAAATTTTAAAAAATTAAACAAGAGAAATAATAAGAAATTCTAAATTTTAGGCTCACAAATTAATTCATAATGATATAATAAAAGAGTTGAGTTTATATATTTGAGTGTGTTAAAAATTAATAATTCACACATATCCTGCTATATCATTATGGGTCAAATTTGAAGAGACATTTTCCATTAAACATGCCCAATTTTAATAAAAATGGTATTAACATAGGAACCGGTGTTGTTGTTGTGATGACTTAGTCACAATAGTTACTGATGTGAGCTTCGTAAAATTTTGTTACGAATTTATTTTGATTATCTAGACTATTCATATTGTAAGATTTGTTAAGCAGATTAGTTACGTAAAAAAATCAAGTTAATTAGATATTTATAGACCCATAACAAGTTCATATATTGTAAAAAAATAAACGGCTATCATAATTTTGATAAATTTTTTAAAAATAATTAGAATTTGATCATAAAATTATACATATTCAATTAACTTAATTTTTTAGGTGAATGATATGTTTGAAAAATTCAATAATATCAACTACTCAAATCATTAAAATAGACTTCCTACAAAATTCACAGTAGTTACTGCTAGTCAGCACTCCTCAATCCATTAACATGTCTTTAAGAAACTTTAAAAGGTTATAAAACCACAATTTTTAAAGTCATAACCAAGGGTTCTAATCTAATTGGTTAATCCTTTGGCCATCAAGTTTCTTTTAAAAGAGAGATCTTGAATTCTATGGGTGTAAGTTTCAACTATCCCAAAGTGTTAATCTAACAACTAATTATTAACTTTCGTCGATCAAAAAAAAAAAAATATATATATATATATATATTAAAGTCATCTTAAAACCACACACGTTAACAAGATCATCTTAAATGAAAGTAAAGTTTAAATATTCTAATTTTAATAAATAAAAAAAAAACAAACAAAAGAAACTAGAAGAAATTTCACTGGTTCCTTATAATCACACGTTAACAAGACTATTTTCCTTAATAAAATGAAAATAAAGTTGAAACATTGTAATTTTGATAGTGTTATATACACCAATTAATTTACCAACTAGTATATTAACATATCTTATAACATTATTATTAATCTCACCCATTATATAAATTATAAATATTCAAAACTTTTAAAATTATGTGAAATCATTTATTAGTATACTAAAGTATGACAATAAAGAAGACAAAATATTTACTAGTTTTTATAAAGGGTAATGCTAGGGACACCAAATTTTCTACCAAACAAATGACTAAATGTCTCATAGGTGTGGAGTCCGCAATTTTGTGGGCCCCACACCCATGTGAGACACTTGATTATTTATTTGGTAGAAAATTTGAGACGTATAGCATTTTCCTTTTATAAAAGTTCACTTTCGTAAAAGATATGATCTCATCTATTTGTAAAGTTATAAATGCATGATCATGTCTAATTGTTGGAACTTTATGTTGTTTCAAGATAAATCTTGAGAAAATGAAAACTAAGATGTTGAAATTGAAGAAAATACTAGTAATAAAATAAAGGGTAAATTACAAATAAAATTCATAATTATTTTCCTATATAATAATAAAATTATCTAAATTATCAATTGAAACATATTTCTAACATCATTAAAAACTGTTAATTGATTTCATGATTTATTAATAAAATGGACGATTTGTTATAAAATTAGAAACCTCAAGGGATGAAATGTAATTTCCAGAATCACAGGGGTTGATTCGTATTTTAATCAAATCTCAGGGGGTGTATTAGTAATTCACCCTAAAATAAAACACAAATTGTTGTTTAAGATTTTGAATTTTTAAATTTATAGGAAATCTAAAATTACCACCTAAATGGCGTTTTATTTTTAATCATCAAAACATCTAAACATTGCTTAATAGAAAATGAAGATTAAAGAAGAAGGTTTGTTCATAGGTTTAATTCCTATTAAAACAACTAATGATATCAAATTATGAATTTACATTTATTATTTACGTTCAAATAAAATGATTATATTTCTCTCAACTGTTAGGCATGCTGGACCTATCGAATAATTTCTATATTTACAATGTCTTGTAATTTAAAAATTATTATGCAAGCTAAGAAGACCATGTGATTGTGTGCATATTCAATAATGTATTGTTATTCCTCTATCATGTTCTTATTTGTAGATTCATGTAATAGTTAGGCTCCTTATTATTAGTTGAGCACAACGTCATCTTAAAATTTTTGGAAGACAAAATCTAATATTATTTTTAGTATTTTTTTATTTGAAAAATAGACAAAAAATAAAATTTAAATAAAAATATTGTAACGATATTAAGAATAAGAAAAAATGTAAAGGTAGTCATTCCCATTTATCGATATCATTTGAATAATACTATATGTACTAATTAATATACTAACTAGTATACCAATTGATGATGTGACATAATTTAAGAGGTTTTTAATATTTGTAATGTGATTAATGAGTGAGGTCAATAATAATATCATAACTAGTATTGGTATACTAGTTAGTACATTAATTAGTGCATGTATTACCACTGATATCATTTAAGTCTCTAATTATTTCGACCAACCTCTGATAATGAAAATGTCTCTGTGTTAGTCTTGCCATCCAAATCAAAATCGTAATTTAAAAATGTCCATATAAACTGTCACATAAATTAATATCATTAACGTTATTTAATATTTTTCACCAAAACAAAGTGGGCCACTCACACCTCATAATGGACTTTGAAGAATGGCCCATGCGATGAAAACAAAATGGGCTACTCACAGTGATTGGTATCGACAAAATGTGATTGAAAATATTATATAAATTAATAATTTGTTTAAAAACAATTATATAATAAGCAACAATAAAAGCTTTGAATTATTGAACAAGATATACATTAATTATAGATTAATAGTATGACAAGCATAGCATAATAAAACATATTTATAAGATTTAAAAATATAATGGGGTCACTAACACGCCATCGAGTTTAATAATTGACCCATGCATAAACTGCAAAAAGTAGCCTACTCACATGGGTTGGTATCGGCAAAATTATCCCGTAGGAGGGATTTTTATTCAGAATTTTAACTAAAAGCATTAATATGTATACTAAATTCATTTTGTATATAGTTCTCACAATATATTAATTAAATCTCATTCATACTTCTTCATTCATAATAAAAAAGATGGTAGATAAAATGTGTTGAACCTTCTTGCATTACAAACCAGAGCACTGTTCAATGATTTGTAATTTTCGTGTTATTATAAATTTCATTTTAAAAAAATATATAATTCTGAATTTAAAATAAAGACTATCATTCGCAAATGGTACTCTATTCTATAAGTCAAAATGGATCCATTGCTCTAAAGTTTTTACTCTTTCCATTTTCATTTCATTTCTTTTATGTACTGTTCAACTTGGCTTACCAAAAAATATTCCAAACAAATGTTATGAAAAAACATGAATGATTTTAAAAAGTAATCAAAAAGTTATTCCAAAACAAAATGTGTGGTATAATTAGTGTAATGTATGTTACACCAAAACGAATACGAGCTACACACTTTATTTTAGGTTAACTTTTTGAATAAATTTTTTAAATTTCATAATATTGCTATTGATACTTCATTTTTATTACTGTCAAAAAATAAATAAACAAATAATTTTTTTATTATATTTTTACTATTGACAGTTTTATTTTAAATTTTAAAATAAAGTTAAGTTCTACTTTCATATTGCATACACAAATTTCTTATTTGCGGAAATAAAGACAGAAAAATAGAATAACAAAATATAAATTTATTAATTTTTAATAAAACTAGTAGAATCTCTAATAAAATTTCTAATTAAAGAAATTTCTCTGGTTCTTCTCAATAAATTGATTTGGGAGTTTGATAGCTTGTTTTTTAATTGAGCGGCGAAATCTCCTTCAAGTAAAGCAAAGAAGATGGCGAATTTATAGAATTTTGATTTGAGTGCTTGACAGTTTGTCCAAATCAGATTTGTAGAATCCTCTCCAATTTAATAGAAGAAACTAAATTTGATTTGTAGAGTTTGATAACGAACTTTGATTTGAATTTCCGAACTTTATAGTTTATAGAGATTGATCAGCTTTGGTGAAGAGACCTCAGAGCTTAGGCTTGAATCCAAACAAGTTTTCTCTTACTTGATATAGATTTTTGTCTCTACAACTTGATTTATGTACGTTGAATTGTATAAAATTTTGGTGGAGATCACACATATTTATACGAATGGCTAGAAGACAGTCTTAATCGACTTTTACTTCTTTGACAATCATCTTTGATTTATTTAAAGAAAAATATCAAAATATCACTTTAATGCATGTCATAATTTTATTGACTTGACCACCTCAATGTGACAAATAGCTTAATTTAATTTGTCAAAAATTTATTTGTTGCATCACAATGGCTTAATTTAGTTAACCAAGCATCATTTTAACATGTGACAATATTTAATTTGACCAGTATGTAATCTTGATTTGAGACCAATTGAACACGTGGCAGGATTTGATTTGCTAATAATTATACCATATTTTGTAGACATTTGTAGTACATGGCAATTTGTAATTGGTTAAATTCTTACATGCTTACACATATGTAATTAGAATGGAAAAGATTGTGGTACACGTCCCTCAAATAGTGTATATGATATACACCTTATAATTACAAAAGAAAATGTAATAATTTCATATTTTTTGAGTCATGACTAGAAAAATTAAAAAAAAAAATTCATAACCAAACACAAAAAAGTCATAACTAAAATCTTAAAATAATATCATAACTAAAGAAAAAAATTAATTATAACTAAGGAAGAAAATGTCTAACTAAAAATACATATAATATAGAGTGTGCATAACAGAATTCTTCAATTATAATTTGTGTTGTAAGTGACTTTCATTTTATTTCATTATAATTGAGATATATTGTAATAAAAAATAAATAAAAAAAAGCATGAAGGATGGAATTTTCAGAAATGATTTTTTTCCCGAAATTTCCCTCCCCCCGAACAGCCCGAAATTTAGAAAAGAAAGAGAGAGAGAGAGAGAGAGAGTTAATACACATTTATACAAGAGTGTAGGCCTAGACTACAACATATATATACAAAGAGAATGTATTAGGAGGGGAAAAACAAGTGGTAAAAGAACTTGAGAGAAGAGGTGATGTGAATACCGTCCAAGT
>NW_021025184.1:179198-231595 GCF_004153795.1 Camellia sinensis
CCTATACTAGCATATCTTGGGTGATGTTGAGTCTCTTAACTACCTTCCATCTTTTTGCATCTCCACGGCTTTCCCCTCTGTTCTTTGTTGTCCAGCCATGAGGAAAAGGCTACCTTAGAGTCACCAACCAGGCTATCCTTATTGTATCTATGCTTCTCTGGTTCTTTTTCCATACTTTTGAGCTTGAAACCTGCCAATGAGTGTGCAAAAGAAAGGAAAAAAATGTGCAAAAGAATGCAAAAAAAATGTTAAAAAGAAAGAAAGAAAAAAAAGATTCATTGATTGAGAGAGAGCCTCTGTTTTTACTCAACAAATACTCTTTGATTGCTAGTGGTTTGACTTTCCTTTGTTGTGCTTAGATTCTCTTGTCGGAGGTCCGGCTTTCATATCACTACTAGGATTGAATCTAGTGTTTGTCGAACTCCGAGAGTCACACACACACTTTTTATCATGGGATCTATGCTTTTCACATAATGCATCACTTTCTTGCATGAGGAATCTTCTACAGACTGTCCACATTGTGTTTTCTTGTAATGGTGCTTCTTGGATAATCTTATGTGTTTTAAGGTACTAATCTAAAATTCCTTGCTTGCTCCACCATATTATTTTTATCGTTTTCTTCTTGTTCACTGTTTTAAGTGTTTGTGGTTGCTTTTAGTGAGGGGGAGTTTGGTTCATTTTGATATGTTTTGGTAAGGGAGATTGGCTATTTGTTTTGCATGTTGCTATGCCCTATTTGCCCTTCTTGCATGCCCCTGATATTTACATCGTCATATCATTGCTTGGGGTGGTCTTTGATCTTGCTTTTGTTGTTTGAGAGTTGTTTTTCATGAGTCTTAGTCTTCATCTATTCATGTTTTCCATCTCATGTTTCAAGATAATTGTGTCATATGTCTATTGCTTTTCCATATACTCTTGTGGGACTAATAGTTGTCTTGGAGATTGTGGCACTAATAGCTGTTTTGCAGATCATGACCTTGAGAAAGAAGTTGGCTTAACACCAAAGGGCCTGCAACACATCCGACCACTAAACCAGCGATCAACTGAATTATTTTATTTATTTTATTATATTTTATTTTTTAACTATTGAGATTTTTTTTAGGCTTGAAATTTAATCTTAGGCTTGAAATTTTTTATTAAATTAAATTATTTATTTATTATATATATATACACATATATATTATTAACACACTCATTACACCACCGCTCACTCTCTAAAATTAACAAACTCTTCACATATCTTAACACACATTTTTAGGCCCCACTTTTATTACTTTTTGTCATATAACATACACCTTAATATACTTTTTTAGCCATTCCATTATAGATGCCCTAAGTGTTTATGTGGCGCGGAAATAGAAACTTGTGTAGCAACAACTTCAATCTTATTAAAAACGGTGATACTAGAGGCCACTAATTTAGTGGTTTTAAACTCAACACTAATGAAGTGGCAAAGCAAAAACAAAAAAAACAAAAACAAAAACAAAAACAGACACAATACAAGCTGTGGCAGTAGGTGAGACCCACTGCCACATCACTAGTGGAAGCTCTATTTTCCCTAATATAAATCCCTTCTCACATTTAAAAAAATTATACTTATCTCATTATTAAATTAAAATAACATATTTGTCTCTTAATCTTTATGCATATCTAAAAATAACATATCTAAAAAATAATAAAATAATACTGATATTTTGTTCATGTCATGGCAAGAGAAATGACAATCATTTTCTTTGATTTAATTCACACAAAAAATTATTTTTTTAAAAAAAATTTCTTACTTTTATTTTTGCTAAATTTTTAAAAATATTTTAAAATTTTTTTTAAATTTTTTAGATACACCTAATCTAGTTATACTTACGAAGTATAATATTTTGTATTTATTAAATTCACCAATTACAAAAAGATACAAAAATACAAATTTTCAATAATACTGTAATAAATATAAATGACCGTATTTGGTAATACTGTAATAAATGTTGATAAATAGACGAGAAAGAAAAATGATAGTGGAAATAAAAATAAAAATTTATATTCATATATAAAAATTTACACAAAAAAATATCATAAAAATATTGTGATAGTGATGTTATTGTAAATATAAAAAATATTTATGGTGTTTTATTTTAAAGTGAAATGTCACCATTAAGCTATATCATTGCGTTTAAAAAATTTATATAAAATTTATATTTGTATATCATCACTCAATAAGAATATATTCAGGTAAAATTTAATGATGGAAAGTTGTAGAATGTAGTCATGATGATATTAAAAAAATGGTAGGAAAAAGGGCAAAACGGTTAATTAGGAAAAAATTAGATATGACATCAACAATCCAATGAAGAATTTGTAATGAGATTACAAACCTCAAGAAAAGAAATGTAATATTTCAAACGTAAGAGGGATCTATATTAAACAGAAATCTCAGGAGGTGTCAGTGTAATTTACCCTAAAAAAAAGTAGTGTTTGGTAGGGATGTTGGGCACTAAATTTAGAACCAATCCAATTATGATTGGTTTTAATCCTTTTGAACTTAGAATTAAACCAATCATGTATTAGAATCAAACCAACCCACCTCAATGTGGGTACAGTTACATTAGATTGAAATCACGGTTTCATTATATTAAAATAAGTAAATCAATCAATAATAAATAATTAAAATAAACAAGTCTTTAACATTTAAATATGACACAAACAAAAACAAATATTATTTAATGTAAGCAAATACAAATTAAATCCTACTCAAGCTTAAATATAATCAATACAAATTAAATATATTTATACAATCAATATAAATTAAATCAATTGCGAAATTTTACTTAAGTTTCTTGTACTTCTATTCTTTACCTAATAGTTCTTATATGAAAAATTATTAAATGTAATCAAGTCTATTGTAATAGAGCAATATGATGAAAATATGTCAATATAAATAATATTTTAATATTATATATATAAATAGGTTCGGCTTTTAGGTTGGTTCGGTCTAGGTAAGGCCTAAATTAAGAACTAACCAAATCTTATCAGTTTAATGATTTTGAGAACCAAGAATCAAACCAATGAACTCCAAAATCAAACCAACCTAACCCAAAGAAATGGGTTTGGTTCAGTTCTTCAATTCATTAGATAACTTGAACACCTCTAGTGTTTGGGTGTGCAACCTTTTTATGAGTTCACTTACGAGAAATTTGTGTTAACTTACACATTTTTGTGAGATCACTTATGTGAGTTCATAAGAACTTAAGTGATTTTGTGATTTTAAAAACTTTTATGAGATAACTTACGCTAATTTGTGTTACATTATGTGTTTTTGTGAAATTATTTACGTGAATTCGTGTGAACTTACGTGATTTTCTTATTAATGTTTTTAAGAAAATGATATTTAAGCCATTTTTAGATTGAATTTATGGACTCAATAATGTGTTAAGAAGATAATTGTTTAATAATTAAATAATAAATGATAAAGTGAGTTGAGTAGATATTTTAATAGAATGTCACGACACTAGATCTAAAAAGTGTGCCTACTTTTTAGATCTGAATAACAATACTCAAGTTTTTATGAATTTACTTACACAAAGTTATATTAATTTATATATTTTTATGAAATAACTTACGTGAATTCATAAAAAATAATAATAATAACACATAATAAGAGTACATATGAATTGCATACCATATGCGATGCACCCGAAGATAAATCCTACAAAGGTCCTATTTGGTAGGGCTTATTTCTAGCTTATTTTAGCTTTTAACTTAATTTAAATTATTTTGATATGTTTGGTTCAGCTTAACAATACAGTTTATAGCTTTTTATAAGTTAAAAATCAACTTATTTTTTGAGTGGGGGAGGAGAAGCTTAATTTATAAGTCAAAAATCAGCTTATGTTCTGTAACGCCCTCAAAATAAACCCATAATAACCATAACATTAACATGCATTTATAAAAGAAAACGAATCATTTGAGTTATTCATCAGAGTATTCTTATTGAAAGGCCTCACATGTAACATCCTGCAACATCAAAATAAATGCCCTAAGGGCTTACATCTTTCCAAGCTAACACTTGGACACAAAAAGGATGAGAACACATAATAAGAGTACATATGAATTGCATACCATATGCGATGCACCCGAAGATAAATCCTATAAAGGTCCTATTTGGTAGGGCTTATTTCTAGCTTATTTTAGCTTTTAATTTAATTTAAACTATTTTGATATGTTTGGTTCAGCTTAACAATACAGTTTATAGCTTTTTATAAGTCAAAAATCAACTTATTTTTTGAGTGGGGGAGGAGAAGCTTAATTTATAAGTCAAAAATCAGCTTATGTTCACAGTTATAAGTTATAAGCTGTTAGGCTATAAATTATAATAACTTCCCACAGCTCTACCAAACAGAGCCAAAAAGTTATACAAATCACATGTCCTTAGTGTTGGACTATTCAATAACTTTAATTTGCACAAATATAAGCTACTTCAAAAATTATTGTGGATATATTATTGACATTATTTAAGTAGTTATTTGAAAATATGAAAAATTATAAAAAAAAATAAAAAAACAAACAAACAAACAAAAAAACAACTCATCTGTTAATTTTAATTTTTCAGTTGCTTGACAATTGTAAGTTAGCATTATTTCACCTCCAAATTTTTTACTTATTAATTGTGAGCATTACATAGATAATCGTATCACTTGATATTAATAGAGTGGTGATGTGCTTTTCTGACGCATGTTAAGGAAGTAATAAATGACTCTAACCGCATAATATGAAAAATATTAAACAAAACTATAAATGAATTTAATATTTTTAAAAAACTCGTTTGGTTTCATAACTTAAGATTCATTTTTCGAAAAATTAATTTTTTTTTATTTTTCGTGTTTTTTCATTGTTATTGAATTTTTAAAATATTTTAAGTAATTTTTTAATTTTTAGATACACCTAACATAAATACAGTTAAAAGTATAATATTTGTAAAAAAAAATCTATACAAAATTCACTAAATACTAAAAATAAAAAAAATGAAAATTCAGAACATTTTTTTTATTCTTGTGTATTTATTGATTTTTTAAAATATTTTTTTACAAATATTTTACTTTTTAGATATATCTAAGTAAGGTGCATCTAAAAAGTAAAAAAAAATACTTCAAATTTTAAAAATATTCACTAAAAATAAAAAAACATATATACAAAATATAAAAAATTAATTTGAAAAAAATTGTATTCAAAAATTAAAACCAAACACATGATCTCATATTTTTTTTTATGTGGATGAAAGTAACCCCGTCTTGGCAAGACCCAATTGACATTGGATTCTTTAAGGTCAGGTTTGTTTGGGTGGACATGAGCTTGGGATTGGACTAATAGTCTAATAAAATTATTAATTTGATGTTTGGTTAAACAATTGAAAAACGGACTAATTATTTTAAACTTGACTATTAGTTAAGATACGATACATAATCCAACGGATTCGTAGTCCTAGGACTATTAGTCATGGGAATGCTAATCCAGTCCGCCCAAACAAACATGACCTTAATGTACTCACTCCAAGATATAAGATTTTTAGCGATCAGCTATTTTGGAGCGCCAAACCCCCTGCTCGAGCGGACAAGCAACAAAAGAATCCCCGCTCGAGCGTCAAACTCCCGCTCGAGTGGACAGGTTAAAATCCGGGCAACTAGTTTTCGCATCTAAACTCAACCGACCTGTAACAGACCTGCCCAACACATCCTATAACTCAAATACAAAGAGATTAAAGGACGACAACAACAACCAATAAGTAATGACAGGATCCACGGAACCTAAGTCCGGATACAATAATTTAAAGAGAAAAGACCGGGGTATAAGATTTTTAGCGATCAGCTATTTTGATCCTTAAAATCATTATTTTGATCTCTAATATTTTTAGTGACAAAAATAAATTCGTCACCAAAAACGTCGCACTAATCTTATTTTGGTCTGTGTTCAACGTGGTTTACCAAAAAATATTTCACAAAAATTTTGTGAAAAAAACATAAACGGTTTTAAAAAGTGGTTTAGAAGTTAGGGTGCTGTTATGGTGTGCAACCTCTTAAGGTTGTACACCATATGCAACCAACACAAAAGGTGTAAGCGGAAGGTGTAAATATAAAACAGGACAGCAAACAGAAAGGCGTAAGTGTAAGGTGTAAGTTGCACACTTAAGAAAAGTCCTAGAAGTTATTCACAAACAAAATGTGTGGCATAATTAGTGTAACGTGAATCACACCAAAATAGATACGAGCTACACTTTGATAACATTTTGAATAATTTTTTAAAATTTCATAACATGGCAGAGCAATGATTGAGACTCTCATCCTCACAAGACTCCTATAAGACCCTCACAAATTTGGACTACTCATGATGTGCACGCCATACATACATGAGTAGACCCCACACATACATAGAGAGTCATGATCACTTTGGAGTGTGGGGGTCATTCCCAAAGGGGATCCCAAACATTAACCTATTGTTATTGATACTTCATTCGCAAGAAAAATAAATAAATATTCTTATTATATTTTTACTATTGGCATTTTTATTTTAAAATAAAATTAAGTTGTACTTTCATAGGTAATTGTAATTGGTGTTGTAAGTGAAAATTCATTTTATTTCGAGTAAATTACACTTTGCACTCATGTATTTTATATCAAATCTCACTTTGATTTCTATACATGAAATTATGACAGTTAACCCCTATACTTCTTGTCAAATCCACTTTGATCTCTACATATAAAATTGTGACAGTCAACTCCTTATACATTTGATCAATTCTCACTTTAGTCCCTGCACAAGTGTTGATATTTTCATTTTTCTACTCTATTGTTTAAATTTTTAATAGAATCCAGTTATGTAATTACAAAATGATGGCAAGAGAGGAAAATCATTCTCATTTTCTACCAATATACTTTGTTTCAAAATTTACATTAAATTATAACTATATTAAGTTTAAAAAATTGTAAACAATCCAAACGATGAATTAAAATTTTGTATAAATTGGAATCACGAAATTTTATTTTCCATAGCAACACAGTCTTCTGTCTATTCCTTTTTTCTTTTTTTTTTCTTCGATTTCTCTGCTGCCTTTTTGATTTCGAAAGTTCTATTTTCTTACATCTTCGTTTCAATTTTCAGCATACAAATATATATATATTGTATTATATAACTCTCACGTATTTATCACATAGAAAAAAATGTGTATTTGTGAAAAATATGGATAATTTTTCTCTTACCCTCATTTCACATAATAAGATTCTGTTAAAAAATTAAACAATGAAGTAGCACAAGAGAGTCATTGCCACTTGTGCAAGGACCAAAGTGAGATTTGATCAAAAGTACAGAGGGTTGACCGTCACCATTTCATATGAAATAACTAAAGTAGGATTTGACTAAAAATATAAGGGATTAACTGTTATGATTATGTGTATGTTGGCTACATATTTTGTATAAGCCAATTACAATTCGACGCGTGACAAAATAAGGGTAATATAGAAAGACTATTCAAGTCTTCGATCCTGATCGTACACGTGACAGTTAATATTGGTTATTACGAGATCTGAGTAGCAGTGGATCAACAAAGAGATGCAAGGTGATATGGCTTCAACGGTTACTCACATTTCAATTTAAATTTAGGAGGGAAGCCCAACTGCAAGTGATGGCATAGTGGAGCTAAATACAAGGCAACATGATCAGCGATCATGGAGGAGTAGTTCGACGGTTGGAAATGTAGCTCGATGGTCATCCTTGAGAAGTATAAATAGCAGAGAAGGCCCCAAAAAAAGCCCCCAGACTCAGATCCAAAAAACCAGTCTTATTCTACTTATTTTACATTTCCAGTTTTACATTTCCAGTCTTACATTTCCTGTTCTTTACATTTTTGTACTTTAAAATTCCTGCACTGCACTTCATTCATAGGAGTAGTTTCAAGTAGATTGTCGCTGTAAACCTCTACGAGGCTGAGTTTGGATCATTGTAAGTTTTTCTATCTTAATAAAATGCTTTAACTGTTCTTCATTTAATTGTTATTTGCTTAATTCTCCTAAGTCAAGCCACTAGTAAAAGTCCTCTTCATTGAGGCTGAAAGAACTAAAACACAATCGTCTGATAATTGGTTGGCAATTAATTTTCTGTAAGGACTAATTGATCCTTGCTAGCACGCTTGCAATTACAAAAATAACCTTCGAAAGTCAAAAAGCCAACATATATTTTTGGCACGCCCGGTGGGACTATATTTAAATGGCTAGACGTAGAAGACTAGGAGAAAATGAACGTTTGGAAGAAGGCGTGGAATGAGAGGTAGAGATACCTAATCCAGAGGATAATGTGATAACACATCCTGTGGAAACTCCCATTTTATCAGAACCTATGGTCGAACAGACCAGCACTTCAGAAAAAATACAACATATTCATAATATTGGACGAGACCAAGGAATTGGACCATCCACTATTCCATCTACTCAGCCAATAAATCCATGGGGTGGCCTAGTAGATGCTACGGGACAGCAATTAATGAACACAATGGAAAGGTGGTCAACATCCTTTTTGGATTGAATGAATAACCACCAACCAACAAATGCAAGACACATCGAGGAAATTTCAAATGTCCCTCAGCAAAGATTGGCTAGAGATAAACAGCTTATGCAAGTTAATGGACATTCTAATGGCCAAACTAGTAATCAGAACTATGAAAGGCCATCACCTCAATCTTGGTACGAGCCTATTCCGAGACCTATAGCAGGTCAAAATGCCTCAGTACTTAACAGTGAAGCCATGCAATTTGGTAGATTTGGCCCAGTACAAGAAAATGGCATAAGAATGGTTCCAAATCCCATGTTCGAAGCCATACCTGGCATAAGGGGGTTCACTAATCCTTTATTCGAATTTACACCAGGGGGGTTGGAAGGTTTTCCTACAAATGGAAGAGACATAACACCAGTTCTAGCACCTTTCGTAAGTCCTTTCGCAGGACAGGCTCAAAGGGGTTACCCATACCCCCAACAGCAACCTGTACCACAGGGACAGGACAGACAGTCTCAAATATACCTCCCTATGGACCAAGAGGACCTCAGGCACAAGGTTTTCCACCAAATCCTGTGTTTGTTCCTCCAGTGGTGGTTCAATAAGCACAAAATATGGTTCTTAGGGACCAAATTGCAGATATTGTTAGAGAGATGTGTAGACCGATGGCTCGGGGGGTCCAAACTCCTGTATACAGGAAACCATACCCAGAATGGGTAGATAGGGTACATGAATACCCAAGAGGTTTCAGGATACCAGATTTTGCCCTTTTTTATGGGAATGAAAATCAATCAACAGTAGAGCATATTGCTAGGTTTGCTGCTCAATGCGGCGAATTTACTAATAATGATTATATGAAGTTAAGGTTATTCCCAAATTCCCTAACTGGGGAAGCATTTGTATGGTATATTAACCTTACACCTAGCTCTATCCAGACTTGGCAACAAATGGAAGAGACATTTCATGCCCAATTCTTCCAATCAGAGTCAGAGGTTTCCATGGCAGACTTGGCAAGATTGAGTCAAAGGCCTGATGAGAAGGTTACTCAGTTTATTGCCAGATTTAAAAGGGCTCGAAATAAATGTAGAGTCATCCTACCATAGCCAAAATTCGTGAGATTGGCTCAAAATGGCTTAGAGTTTAGGCTTCGAAAGAAGTTTGACTCAACTGAGTTTAGAGACTTAGTGGAACTCACTTATAAGGTGTCTAGGTACGAAGCTTTACTAGAGGAGGAACAAGATCGAAATAATGCATCATACAAGACATATTATAGAGATCCTAATTATGAGATCGATGCAGCAGAGATTATGGAAAAAGAACCTGTAATCTGTGAAGCATTAATTCATAAGGATACAAGAATTGACCAACAGTTTAAAAAGAAAAACATTCATAGGAAATACTCTTTCGATTTAACTAAGGCAGATGACATTTTTGATCATTTGCTTGTGGCCAACTTCCTTAAGTTACCGAAAGGAGTCAAAATTCTATCTCCTGATGAACTTAAAGGAAAAGTATATTATAAATGGCATAATTCTTGGTCTCATTCGACTAAGAACTGTATTGTTTTTTGAGACAGGATTCAAGAACAAATTCGGAAAGGAAGTTTGAAATTCCCAGCCAAAGCAGAAAAGGCCATGGGGATCGACAGTAATTCATTTCCAGAAATTGGAGAGGTGGCAGCCAATGTCATTATGCCAGACTTTCAGAACCTATCTTTGAAAGAATTGAAAGAAGTTAATGTGCAGATGCATGTGGAAAACCAGACAACTATCAAGAAAGACACTGGATATCTACTAGCTATTGGACAAGGTTTCTCACACCAGAGGGAAGACTCTAATGAAAAAGCACTGGATGACGATTCCTTTGAGGCAGCTGCAATGCAAAGGATGTGTCCCAGGTGCAGACTAAGCTACAAATGGTTGAAAGGGCTTCCAATTGATGGGAAACAATATTACAAGGATGTGCAGAGACGTCCTAAACCAACCAATGCTTACAATAAAAGGCCATATCCATCTGGTGTTAGGCAGCAGCCATTAATGGTTGAACCAACAGCCGATAGAATGCATTCTAAAGGCAAGAGGCCTTTATATAAGTCCAGGTCACCTAATTATTATAGAATGGAGAGCAGTCATTCTGAAAGGAGACTAGAGAAGGGTTCAGTTTATGGGATCAAAGCTAGAGATTGGCCCCCTAGACCAGCCTCAAGCAGGACATAAAGTGGAATCCTTCATCGAAGGCCTGACTTAGGCCCAAAGCATGAAGTCAGGGCCAAGCAGTGGCCTTCACAGCCAGCTTCGAAGGTAGCTTCGAAGGAAGAAAGAAGTATTTTAACAGTTGGGTCAGTAAGTTCCTGGGTACCTAGAGTTCCAGATTGGTTTGTGATGGAGAACAAGCCTAGGGAAGTGTTTACCCAAAGAGAGCCTGACTTAGGCCCAAAGCATGAAGTCAGGGCCAAGCAGTGACCTTCACAGCCAGCTTCGAAGGTAGCTTCGAAGGAAGAAAGAAGTATTTTAACAGTTGGGTCAGTAAGTTCCTGGGTACCTAGAGTTCCAGATTGGTTTGTGATGGAGAACAGGCCTAGGGAAGTGTCTACCCAAAGAGATGTAATTGGAAACCAAGGTAGGATGGTCAAACCTCCTTTGGTGGCTCCAAACAATTGGGTATTGCTTAAACACCCAAAAATGAAGGAACTAGATATGGTCCCCGTAATTTCTAGATCACAAAGGAGGAAGATTCAGCGCAGGTACACTCAGTACCAGCAAGACCTGAAGGAAAGTGGAGAAAGCTCTTCATTGGTCCAGACAGAAGGAAAGAAGATTCTAAAGTCAGACCATTCTCCAAGACCAACTCTACAAAGCAAAATGGGTTGTAGTAGAGAACAGTTGGCCAAAGTTCACTCTGAACTAAAAGCCAGAGAGAAGTCCAATTTAGCAGGATGAGAGAAGGCGTTGATGGAGAGTGATAGCGAGACAGAGAAAGAAGTTGGCCTAGGCCAAAAGAAAGAAATGGTTGAAGAAGAAATGTTCGAAGCCTTCATGGTTGAACAGACATTTTTGGTTGAAAAGCCAGTCAGAAAAGACCATTCGAAAGAGCTTGTCAGTAAGGAAGTGCCAGAATGCAGTATGGAGGATGCTTCTGAAGTAACTAAACAAGGTGGCCAAGAGGAGAAACAGGCACAGCCAGCCATCCAATTTGGCTCAGTGTCAGTGAACATGGTACACATACTACAGCATGAATTCCAAACTGGAGATGAGAACCAAGAGGGGCATAAGATTGATCCAATTCCAGTCTCTAGTGAAGACTCACAGGTGAGTATGGTGCAAGATGAATCTGGAATGGCTACCCCAATGGAAACTGAATATGAGAGTGAAAAAGAAGTGAGCATTAACCTCTTGTATCCTTTTGACTATCCCTCGAATTCTATGACACAGCATGTTAAGCCTTTGTATATCAAGGCCTTCTTCGATGGGATACAATTGAATCGAGTCTTGATAGATAATGGGGCAGCGGTGAACTTACTACCGAAATCTTCCTTGAAGAAATTAGGGAAAAGGAACCCCAGGTTAATCCCAACCAGCACAACCATTGCTGGCTTCGCTGGAGACAAACAGATGGCTCAGGGAATTCTGCCTATCAACCTGAGTGTAGGAACCAGAGACTGCATGACGGCATTCTTCGTTATCGACAACAATGCTAAGTAGAATGCTTTACTTGGTAGAGATTGGATCCATACTAACAAATGTGTGCCTTCCTCTTTGCATCAAAAAATAATGATGGCCTTGGGCAATGGAGAGACAGAGGAAATTGATGCAGATCCTCAACCCTTCATAGCCTGTGCAGACTTCGTAGAGGCCAAATTGTATATTGAGGGAGTGACACCACTCAGTATACTGAGAAAACCTGATGGCTCAGCCGAAGTAACGGCTGATAAGGAAGTGACACACCTGAAGCACTTAATCTAGGAGAGTGTTGATGAAGAGGTTATCGTTAAGGATGACAATGATGCCTGGTTGTAGGCAAATAAATGAAGTCCAAGAAGCCAAGTCTTTGGCTCTAATTAAGTTCTCAATATTGGATGTAAGATCAATAGTCCAGAGAGTACGAGAGCAAGAGAAAGAAGGCATAATAATTGGCTGCAAGCAGGAGCAACAACAGGCTAGAGTTTTGGTCCTTGGTAAGTACTGTGCATTGGACATTGAAACAAAAGTCTAGGAGATACAGGAAGAAGAAACCTTATGGACAGACTTTGTCTATGAGGAGGGGGTAAAGATGTTGAATTAAAGAACCTGGGAGCAGAACAAAGCAAGAAGATTGCTTCGAAGGCAGAATGGATCAAAGAAGAAGCTTCAGTAAGTTCTTAGACACAAGACCCCTTAGAAGAAGTAAATTTGTGGGAAGGTTCTATACAACAGCCCACCTATATAAGTGCTTGTTTGAATGCTCTGGACAGGGACCAGTTGTTGGTTGTTCTGAAGAAATATAAAGATTGTTTTGCATGGTCTTATAATGAACTACAAGGATTGAATAGGTCATTAGTGGAACATAGGCTCTCTATGAGGCCCAAATTCAAGCCATACAAGCAAAAGCCAAGAAGAATGAGTCCAGAAGTGATTCAGAAAGTTAAGGAAGAAATTCTTAGTCTACTCAAGGAAGCCTTTATTAGGATAGCCAAGTACGTTGAATGGCTATCCAATATTGTGCTTGTAATTAAGAAGAATGGTAAAATGAGGGTATGCATTGATTTTAGAAACTTGAATCTAGCAACTCCGAAAGATAAGTATCCTATGCCTATAGTAGATTTGTTGATAGACAGTTCAGCAGAGCATCAAATTTTATCAATGATGGATGGGCACTCTGGTTATAACCAAATCTGCATTGTAGAGGACGATGTTCACAAGACAACATTCAGATGTCCTGGAAATATTGGCACCTTCGAATGGGTTAAAATGCCATTTGGCCTGAAGAATGCTAGGGCTACATATCAGAGGGCTATGAACACTATCTTTCATGACCTCATTGAAGGGTATTTAGAGTGTTATATTGATGACGTTGTAGTTAAATCCCAATCCATGGAGGAGCATCTGTTTCACTTAGAAGTAGCCTTTGAAAGAATGAGAAAGTTCAAGTTGAAACTCAATCCTCTTAAGTGTGCTTTTGGCATATTATCTGGAAACTTCTTGGGCTATGTAGTACACAAGAGAGGACTACAGATTGACCAGAAAAAAGCCAAAGCCATCATTGAAGCCGGACCTCCATCAAGTAAGAAAGAATTACAAAAGTTCCTTGGACAGGTTAATTTTCTTCGAAGATTCATTTCTAACACTGCAGGGAAAACTAAAGTATTTTCTTCCTTATTAAGGCTAAAAGATGAAGAGGAATTTGTGTAGACAGTAGAGCATCAAATTGCTTTCGAAGGTATCAAAGCCTACTTGGCCAACCCTTCAGTGTTGATGCCACCAAAGGGTGATAAGTCCTTGAAGTTGTACATAGCTGCAGCAGAAGATTCATTGGGAGCTTTCTTAGCCCAAGACAATGAAGAAGGCAAGGAACAAGCTGTTTATTACCTTAGTAGGTTTTTAAATTCTTGTGAATGTAAATATTCAGCTGTAGGAAAGTTGTGCCTTGTATTGTATTTTGCTGCAATGAAATTAAGATATTATCTTTTGCCTACAACTATCTTGGTAATTGCAACCACAGATTTGGTTAAGTATATGTTATCTAGACCTATGTTGAGGGGAAGAATTAGCAAATGGGTATTAGCTTTATCAGAACTTCATTTAGAATATGTTCCCCAAAAGGCAGTGAAAGGACAAGTTTTAGCCAATTTTTTGGCAGACCATCCATCTCAAACAGAAAGCCAAGAGATAATGGAACTTGGTATGGCTAGTATTGAGCCATGGCAAATGTGGTTCGATGGATTGAAAGCCAATGGCCTAACTGGAATTGGTATAGTGATTAAGTCACCACAAGGAGTAGAAACCACACATGGTTTCAGAGTGGATGAAATTACTTGTTTTAATAATCAAGCTGAGTATGAAGCCTTAATAGTGGGACTGGAAATTCTTATTGGATTACAAGTTCATGCAGTCGACGTATTTGAAGATTCTCAATTGGTGGTTAACCAAGTAAAAGGAATTTTCAAATGTCAAAGTATAAGAATGTTGCCATACTATGTTGTTGCATTACATCTGGTTTCTCAATTTCAAATAGCAAATGTAACTCATGTCCCAAGATTCTTGAATAATAGAGCTAATGATGTGGCTCAGAAAGCTTCGAATTTCAAGATGAGGGATAATACTCAAAGGGACATAAGCCAAACAACATACCAGAAATCTATACCACCCTTAAATAAAAGGAATATAGTCCTGGAAGTTAATCATAATGACTTACAGGAACAACATTGGAGGCATCCAATAATGCAGTACTTGGCTGGCCCATCCTCGAAAGCTAGCAGAAAAATTAAATTTCAATCTATGCAATACATCAAATATAGCAATGCTCTCTACAAAAGAGGGGGAGATGGTTTATTGCTGGAATGTTTAGGCCCAATTAACAGCTATGGCTGAGGTTCATGAAGGCATCTGTGAAAATTCGTCGGCAAAGAGTTTTGCCGACACACAAAGCTACGTTGGCAACTCGTAGGCAAAAGTGAGTCGGCAAAAGTTTTTGCCAACGAAATTATCATTGCGTTGGTAAAAGTAATGCCTTTAGCGATGGACATAGTCGTCGATAAAAGCCTTCATCCATCGTCGGCAATTTACCTTGCGTCGGTAAAAGTCATTCAAATATGATGATTGTTTGGCACTTTTCGCGACACAAATTTGCATGGGCAAAAAATATACTTTTAGCAACAAAATATGCGTCGGCAAAAGTAAACTTTTGGCGACACATGTACGTCGATAAATGTTATCATTTGCCTACGATTTGTTTGTCGATAAAACTTCACTTTTGGCAACGACAAATTAGCATTGGCAAAAAATACACTTTTAGCAACACAATATGAGTGGGCAACAGTAAACTTTTGGCAACACATTTACGTCACTAAATATTGCCATTTGCTGACGATTTGTTTGTCGATAAAGGTTTACTTTTGGCAACGACAAATTGGCATTGGCAAAACATACACTTCTAGCAACACAATATGAGTGGACAAAAATAAACTTTCGGTGACACATTTATTAACAAAAATAATTGAAAATAATTTATATATTTTTATAAGATTTACAGATTTACAAGAGGCATTCATCAGGCACCACTATTACAAACTAATAACATTGATATGAAATCACCTAAAGTTGATGTGCAAGCTAAAAAAAAAACTACTGATACTGCTTTTAGAA
This sequence comes from Camellia sinensis, assembly GCF_004153795.1. NCBI lineage: Eukaryota > Viridiplantae > Streptophyta > Magnoliopsida > Ericales > Theaceae > Camellia > Camellia sinensis. The sequence goes on from NW_021025184.1 coordinate 195,065, forward strand.
GCAATGTATAAAACCTAAAAGGGTAAAGTCACTAAAATACCCAAATACATCCAAATTGTGAACCCATATTAGAAACAACAGATAACAAAATGAAAACATGAAACTAACAAATACAGGCAAAACGGCATGAAAATCACCCACAAACTTATCTAGCAGACCAACATCTAGTAGCAGCCGCCTCACAGCAACATTACAGCAGCAGCCCCCCAGCAAGCATTAGCCACGAGGGTGGTAGCAACAACAAACCAGCAGCTGCAGCAGAACAACAAGCAACAACCATCAGCCATTAGCTACCAGCAAAAAAGAAGGATCTGGTAGCAGTCTGTATTGATCAATGACAAATTTCAAAACAAAGTCCATTAGCTTTTTTATTGACCTGGTAGCAGTCTCTGTGTGTGAGTTAATAGATATGCAAGCGCAAGTACTGGCCAAAACATAAAGCTTTTACCATCATCTAGTAAAAAATAAAATAAATTAAAAACCTTCAATTTCCAACTATACTAAAACAATCAGTACCAGTAGATCCAATGCATTCTACACTCCAGTGAAAAAAAATGTTGTCCAAGTTACAAATCATTCACCTGCAACAATGGCAATAATTTACACAAGGCAAACTAATTTCAGATTCTCTACTAATATTCAGATAAGGTCCATTTCAATGATTTCTGATATGGAAAGCATATGCATTATCTCTACGATATGTACAGAAGTTTCAGATTCTATGATATTACAATACAAAACTCCTAATCATTATCAAGTTCACATCATTCAATAATTTGGCAACAAGAAGAAAACAAATAAAATGATTGCATTCACTAAGAAACATAAACTTAAAAACTATAGGTAAGAGGCAACCATACTAGTGATCAGCAAGTAAAAAGTGGCACCCACAATGAGCTAATTCCCACGTTTAAAGGAAAGAGAGATTAATAGTATAAATCTATATTGTTTTTTCTCTTATTAATATATCCTCCAAGCTATTTTGTTCAAAATTATAATGTGTTTCATGTCTTTCCAAGTAATGGACATGTGTGTCCCGCTTATAAGTTCACCTGGTTTCAAATATATAATCACTTTCAAAGTTTTCTAGTTTGTTTTCTTCACTGACTAAAACATCAGAGGGTTTGACCTGTTTTTGCTTGCTGCTGCAATCAGCTGGTTTTGACCATCAAGACATGAATAACAACTAGCAAACCTGTGACATTAAGACTGTGTTTGGGACTAGGATTTGAGTGGGGATTAGTGGTGGGAAAGGAAAAATAAGGGAAATGTGACAAAAATACAATTTCTATTTTATTTATTTTGCCTTCCTTTCTCTCTACAAATCCTTCAAGCAAACATAGCCCAAGGAGGGGAGTTTTCAGTCTTAAACAATTACCACCATATCACACCTTGATCATCAAGAAGTTTTCCTATGTCATTCATTTCTCTCTTTTAGAGGTATTTATTTTATTGTTATTATCACCATCATTATTATTTTTGCTTGTTCGCTGATAATTTTCTTTGGTTTTATATCCTTCTAGGAGTAAAGCGACTAAGGTTTCCAAAAAACAACAATGTGGGCCTCAGGATCAGGTGAGTAGGTCCATGACCAATTTACCTGTCATTAGCCCATCCAACTTTTTTTACATTCGCATTATCTATAAATTTTCAGAATGAATAGATAGAACAGTATTATAAAAACAGATACCAAAGTATTATTTTTAACAGCCGTGGTACTTACAGGGGTTAGGGGAGGAGCATCCGGAGGCAGCTGGTAATTCTCAACCCGTGTAATAGAGACTGAAAGATCAGCAATTGTGAATCCCAGAATCAAAAAGGCCAAAAATATAAAAAATATAAAATAAATCTAAGGGTTAATAGAAATTTTGAAATGGCACCCATTTGCATAGAAAATATTTCTAAAGATTGGGAAGCTTACACATCCAAGCTTTCCATTAGGAGGCTTAAAAAACTGTTCAGGTGAGACCTTGCGGTTCACATGACAAAAAATTTCCAAGGAGTGAGCCCCTAACTGAGAATTTTTTCTTTGCAAGTAAAGTTTTGTTATCTTCTTTTCTTTCTGTATTTTTCTGCGTACATCTTTATTAAACTGAATATTTCAGAAATTTCCTAATTTTACAAAATATAAGGCACATGTTTCATACATTAGGGTTTCATGCCTTCCAGATACGTTTGATTTCTACAACATTGTACAGAACTGCATCGTTCAATCAAAATCTTTTTATTTTAAAAATTAATAATGAAAAAAATCTGATCAAGACTGATATGGAAAATCAATTGACATACTGTCAAAAGCATAGCTGTATCTGCTCCCTGTGATTCCTTGAAGGTAACGAATGCAAGCTGAGATGTTTCAGTTTCCCTGCAGAACGTGCCACAAACTCTATGGAGCATTGATTATGCAAGAAATTTAACACTAGGTAAGTCGAGAGAGCTGACCTTTGCATTTCAACATACTGGATATCACCAGAAAAAGAGAAGAATTCCTTAATATCCTTCTCAAAGGTAGCTAGTGAGATATTACTAACTTTAACTGTTCTTACCTATGAAAAAAAAAAAAGAAAAAAAAGTAAAAGAATAGCTAAGTACATGTAACACTAAGAAAATGTGATTATGGAAAAGAAATATTCAAATTGCATTAACTGAATTTTGAATGCGGCGTGGTTCTTGCCACTTGCAAAACAAAATTTAAAGAAATCAAAACTGGTTAAACTAGCAGATAATAGATTCACGCAAGACAGAATCTCAGTCACTTCAACAAAGTCCAAAATTCTGTGCTCATCATCTTGGTGACATAAGGGGGACACACATATCCGAATATAGGAATTTGAAGACAAAAGTGTAGTCATTCACACTGATACCCAATTCATAAAAAGCAGTTCTTATAATCACCAACTAGTGGTTTAGCCATTCACACTGATGCCCAGTTTATGAATAAAAAGAACTTATAAGCACCGACTAGTGTGCACTTTTAGTAAGTATTTTCCTTGCATCTGAAAGATTAATTGTCCAGTTTGGAGTACTGCTTGGTGGTGCATCTGTTCCAATCTTTGAATTGGTATGATCCATGGGGACCTGCACATCACAGACCCAATTAGGTTCTTCTCAGGGAAGAAATAACACAAAAGTGCACAAACTTACATGTAAATGACACGGTAGGAAGTGGATACATCATACTTGATTTACATTAACACTCTGACTAGCCATACTTGAAAATGACATAAAGGGGTAAAAAAGTGCAAGTAACCATGATAGACTACAATGCTTAGTACATACTGCAGTGATGCATCAAGGCTAACTGAAAATTCATTTTCAAAGATAAATCCAAGTGACAGTATTGGAGAGCAAAGTAATGATTGTTGGGCCCCTTTCCTAAGGTCTTAAATTTTCGGGACTACTAGTGGTCGTCTAATATGGTGTCAAACCACAAGTTAATGAAGGTCTTAGGTTCAAGTTCTCTATATGCATTTGTTTCCTTGTTTGCATTTTGTTTCTCCACATGTTAGAATGTTTTCATCTCCACATGCAAGACGGGATTGCACATGACGAGGGTGTCGGAGAGCTCAATAAGCATTGTTGGGCCTCTTTCCACACAACTTGACCTTTTGGGATTAGTAGCGATCTAACAGAAGTAACATATAAGGTTGAATTCATCAATAAGCTAGGTGTTATATGAGCAGGGCCTCGAAAAGTTAGATATCATAATAAGTTGATAACATGCATTATGAGATACAAATAAAAAGTAAAATAAAAACTATAAAAATAAAATATAAAAATTATAAAATTATAATCTGTAAATCACTTAAATATACTAATCAATTCAAACATTCTGAATTCCATAATTTCATTCATATTTCTTATGCTAATGAAATAAAAGAAAAACATTTACCTTAATAATCACTTGATTTCAAGAATCAGGGCCTAAAATGAATAGATGAGAGTAGAATCCAATCTTTGTTGAACAAATCTAACCTAAAACAGAGTAGATATAAGTTGAACATTAGAAAAATCTACCTACATTGAATTAATTCAATTTTGATAAGAATGAATATGGTTACAAAATAAAGAAATACCAAAGAGATGGCATGTCAAAGTGGATAACTGCATTCTAGAAGAATTCAACATTAGCCCTTAATTCTTGTTCATCCACAGCACAAAACTTTTCAAATTACCAAAACAAACCCCATTCACAACAAAGAGTATTCCAGGAAGAGAAGCAAAGAGAATGCACACATGAATAAAGACTTGGCTAAAAGGTGATAAAAAGGAAAATAGACTTAAATTCAAATGCCATCATAACAAATTATGAATCATTATCTTCATTGCCACCAATCATTGTCAATTCCTTCTTTCCTATCCACAATGCAAATCTTGATTAGCCTTCCTTGTCTACTGTTCACATCAAATTCATTCTTTCCTATCCACTACTACAAATACACTTGCACAATGAAAGAGACAAATTAGCAAAAGTAGAAGGCAACTTTGGATAAGGTAATGATAAAAGCCATGAACAAACAGTATAATAAGACAGAGGTTTACCTCATGCAAATGGAACTTATAAAATTTCCTTTTCATTTTTGAGAAAGAGAGGATGCTAAGAACTTACTCGGCAAGTTTCTCTCATTCTCTCAATTTGCTAAGGAGTCGAGATTAATACACAAGTATGAGCCATATATTTGTGCCCAGACCTTTAAAAGATTCACATCAAGGGAATTTCGCATCTGCTGCTCCATGGATTATAAGATGATTGGTTTTGATGCACCATTCATCCATAATTTTTAGCCAAAAAGTTTCTGAACCAGGCTTTTGTGAGAGCATTTTTGACATAAACATTCCAAAAGCTATTTATGGCTTCTTCGTCAAGTTTCATTGGGAGGTTCCAGACAATAATTTCCAAATATGTGGTTAAAGTCCGATAGTACCACCCAATGATAAATTTCAGGCTCTATAAGAAAAGGTTGACCATGAATCTATGGATTGGGTGAGAGTTGGAATGACATCACCCAATTCTATGATTAATTGCTGATATTGATTTTCTTTTATATATAAGTAAATAAAGAAGTTATCTTACTCTAGTGGCATGTATCCAAATGTACCCACAAGATGTGTGGGCAGCGAAGTACTCCCTACTTCAGTCAGCTTTGTTAAACCAAAATCTGCAACCTGGAAAAGACATATTTACCACAATTATGATGACCATCACATGGTTGACAACGACTATAGGACTGCAAAGAAAAGAGCATCAACACAACCTTGCCGCGATAGTTTTTGTCAATCAGTATATTTGCTGATTTGATATCACGATGGATATAGACGGGAACAGTATGCTCATGAATATATTCAAGTCCTCTCGCTGAATCAAGGGCAATTTGCACCCTTGTAGACCATGGTAGGGGGTCCCTCCCTGCAAACATAAATTTTTTTTTTGATAAATAAACTTACTTCATTAAGGCAACATCAAGATGATGCAAATAATACAAAAATGCCCCAGAAATAAGCTAGCAAAAGAAAGCAAAACCAAGAAACAAAACCAATCAACTAACTAAACCTGCAAACATAAATTGAACCACCAGCATTGTTTAAAAGCACTACTGCTAGATAAAGTCTTGACATGCACATCTTATCTCACCTCCACGTAAATGTTCACTTAAATTGCCATTCTCGATAAATTCATAGACTAGAAAAAGAGAGCCCTCTACGCAATACCCAATCAAACGCACCTGCATTAGATGCCAATGTAAGTTACAATGTCTATATAAATACATATATGTATATATACTTAACATCGTCCTTTATATTTCAAAGATCAATCAGTTAAAAGATAAGAAAAAGTCACTTAATGATATCACAATCAAAATTAGAAGACAATTGGACCCTCAAGTTTCCATCAACAACAAAATTGTACTGTTACAACCAACCTACTGAAATTTCATATGATAATACACTTTAAATATTCATCTCCTACCGTAGAAGACTAAACCTGTGAATACCTCAACCACAGACACTTTTAAACAATCAAAAAAAAATTCATGATAAATTAAATGGCGCAATGTAAATATATTGGTCATCAAATTACCATGAAATGATAAATTCTGGAGGATTAAAAATAAAAAGGATTCCCCAAAATGGAAGTAAATATCAATCAATTCCAATTACTCCAGGTTCTAAATGTCAATGAAAGTCCATATCAAATCAACAGAAGTGCATGCGCATATATTTACTAACAAGATAACCACATCTCAGATTTAAGCATGATGGTATGTCTGTAAAAATCTGTGGTACATGCACAAAATATCAAATCATGCAATGACAATAGAGAACAGACTAACCCAACCAAGATAATTAAACAATATCTTTCACACTGGTGAAGTGAAACTTAAAACTAGTAAATTGCCAAAAAGTTGCAACATCAGCAATGCACAAGAAGCCAATAGAAAGAGGGCACAACATTTGCAAAGTCTAGTTTCGAAAATGTAAAAATGAAGAGAGCAATTTCTACATTTCACTGTTTCAGTAGGGAAGAACTGCATACTTGAGGTTGGAATCCAATGTAATGATTAATGACCCAATTGTCGCAACACACATTCATAGTCATCCACTAGTCTCTGTTAACTTCTCGAGAATAGTATAAAAGTGTGTTTAAGAAGAAGTTGCATCTACATGTGCACACAAAAACATGCGGTGATGTGGCTGTATTTAATAAGCCACTGATTAAATACAATTTTTAAGGGGATATGCATTGACTGTGTTCATAACCAACTAATATAGTCTAAATTTCCAAAACCATCCCTCTATTTTACTCTATTAAATGCATTCATACTCAATAGAAGGCCAGCAATTCTGCTTTATGGAAGAAAGTGTTGGGCAACTGAGATGAGAATGCTTTGGATAGATTTGTGGTAAAACTAAAAAAGATAGATTAGAAATGAATATATTCATGAAATGGTAGGAATAGCATTTATTGAAAATAAGTTGAGAGAGAACTGCTTAACATGGAAGACTTGAGCTGACATGTGATGCATACTCACCACAATCAAAGAAAATATAAATTTATTTAATTTAACAGAACATACAAACTTTGCTAGAGCTAAATGACCAAAAAAAAAAAAAAAAAATTATGTAGCCACCCCCACTTGATTGAGACACAAGGTTTAATTTGTTTCGATTTGGTAAATGCATTCATACTCATCCAAAAATAATGATATTGTAAAATGCAAAATAAAATACCTTTCTTTTAAAAATGGACAACAATATTGGAATATGCCAAAATGCATTAGTGGACAAAAAGAATGGAAAGTGGGGAATATAAACAGGCATGAAAGTAGCTATTTTGGAGGTAGATTGCCCTTCTTTATGCTTTAACAAGAAAAATGTTTTGCCCACCCATATAGTCAATTTAGCAGGGCATCTAATTTCTGGCATCTTATATTATAAAGGAAAGCACACTTGGATATTACAGGGTTTTATGAACTAGAGGCCTCATGAATTAGTTAGGTTTAATATTAAAAAAGGAAAAAATAAAAATAGAAGGAGCAAGAACCACAAAACAAACAGAACATTTTTCAATGAAAAATATCCTCATCTGTTTGTATGAGCATGGAACAAAGAATTTGGACATCCCGGCTCTTTAGAGTTAGGCCAGCACACACAACATTGTCTGAAGTTGCCATGCATTCAAGACACTCACCATGTTAGTAGGCATGGACTTCATTTGCCCCTAGATACAATGCTTCACCTGGTTTAAGCTTCACATAGTTAAAGAGGAAAGCTAATAAATTGGATTTTCCTCACATTAATTAGAGAGCACAATTACAAACTAGAAGCACAAAGTTAAAAGTCAGTGAATAACATGAAAAAAAGATTGAGAGGACTTACCACTCCATCCTAAAATCTTGTCTTCTCTAAAAGAATCAATATATCAACAGGATCAACAAGTTCATACTCATCAATTTCCTGAGGAGCTGATAAACAACACGGATATCAGGTCCAAGCATTTAATGGAAAAAAATTAATACCGAAATACTTCTAAAAAAATAAATTAAAACAAGCATTCAATGCCGAAATTCAGTACTATTTCTTTCAACTTCGTTTCATCCATCCAATACTTAAAAAAACAAAACAGACAAATTCTAACAACTTCACAGGTTGGATCACATACTATCTGTAACACATTCTTCAGAAGGGCTAGAGCCCACAACTTCAGACATAGTTACTTGCTCTGGCTCCTTGTCTTGCTCAGATCTGGGGATAAAAAAAACCAAAAGATAAATTAATATAGAGAATAAGCACTTAGTTTGTGGTAATGTCCTTTAGCTTTAGCCAGTAAAAGAACTAATATCAGAGATGCGTTCTGTGTAGCATTACAAGAATTGAAGACATGCAAAAATTCAAGCCCAAGCAAATCAACAAGAAATGAGCCCATTCCAGTTTTGAACCAATTGAAAATGAGGATTGATCCAACCAATAATAATAATAACACAAAAACAATAAGAACAATTATATGAACCTGCAGTCACATAAATCTAGTCCATGTGAGCTACTACAGAGACAATTTGTAGAAAACAGATATGATGCAACAATATGATTAGCTAAACATATGAGCAAAAAGGAAAAAACAGTATCAATGACCATAGATGAGAAAAGTGGCCATACAAGAAAATTAACAAATTGTAAGAAAGAAAAGAAAATATATTTTCCAAATGGAAATGACTGAAGACATCACCAAAAACAACACAAGCTCAAATCCTAATGAAAACTACTCTATGAAATGCCAACAAATTAGCCAGTAAATTGAGAAAACAAATCAATATTCAGAAATTCTTTTGATAAAAAAGATGCCTGGATTCTCATGGGATGTTAAAGAACCGACTCATCCATTGCCATTTCCACAGGCTTGGGATTCGTCTGAAAGGTATATTATATATATATATATATCAAACCTTCTTTGTATAAACATAGATTTGTAGCCATTAATTTCATTTTCATGAAGGTTCGATTAGGCTCTGTTGCAGCATTTGAAACAGTTGATGAACCAGAGTCTCAATGTTGACACCCAAACAAACCCAACACTCAAATAGATCCAACACCCATAACATTAATCCATCGATCAAAATTCTACAAACCGATAATCGAAATTGCAATTAAAAACACCAAATAATCGAACAAATATGGAGTGAATGTGTGTGTGTGTGTGTGTGTGTGAGAGAGAGAGAGAGAGAAGCGTAGAATCCGAACATACCTCAACAATCGAATTGATACTTTTTCTGATCGAAGAGAAGAGAACGAAACCCTTCCATCGTCGTCGCCGCCCAAGCAGCCTCACCGTCGAAGAGAGAGCACTGTTTCCAGGTTGAAATCTCGCCGCTACCGAAGAATGAAAATCGTGGAGAGTAAAGAGGGGTTTATCTATCCTAGAAAAAAAGAGGGAATTTTGATAGGAACCGCCTCAATTTTTAGAGGCAGATCACCAAAATAATAATAATAATAATAATAATAATAATAAAAACAAATTTTAGTTTTTTTTTTTGAAAAAAATTAAAACTAAATTTGAGAATTATAAAAATCAAAAATATATTTTTTAAATTTTAAAAATTATTTATGATCTCTTAAAAGGTAAAATTATACAAAAATAATGAGTTTTTTTTTTCATCATTTTTTTTTTAGTTTTTGGGAAAAAAAATTTGAAACAATTTTCTGAAAATAAAACCAAACATATTAAAATTGATAATCTAATCACATTCTTTGAAAAACTTTAGATTATTTCAAATTAGTCATCTCAACTAATAGTGTGTTTGGGCTTAATGGGTTCATTTTGTGATATAATCTGATGATCACTTTAAATTTACAATTTAATAACTATAATATTTAAAAAAATTTAAAAAGTTATAATAAAAACACAATTCATCAAATCACCTCATTTCTGCAAAATATTTACCGACGAATAGTGTTATCGTCGCTAAATGTTTAACTCTTTGTCTACACCAACTTTTCGTTGCCAAAAGTAAGCACACTAATAGCAACGCTTATTGTGTTGCTAAAAAATAGGCCTCGTAGCTAAAATTTTTGAAAATTTGGCGCCAACTAATAATTTTGGCGCCTAGTGAATGTTATGCATTTTTAGCGACGGTAGTAAATTGCGTTGGTAAAGGTCTACTTTTACCAACGAAATTGATCACTGCGTCGCCAAAACTATAGTTTTGGCTATGAAAAATTGATGTCGTCGCCAAAAGTAGTTGCCAAAAGTGCAATTTCTTGTAGTGAATACAGCAATGCTCTCTACAAAAGAGGGGGAGATGGTTTATTGCTGGAATGTTTAGGCCCAATTAACAGCTATGGCTGAGGTTCATGAAGGCATCTGTGGTGTTCATCAGCCTGGTGTGAAAATGAGGTGGTTGCTTCGAAGGCATTCCTACTATTGGCCAACTATCTTTAAAGACTACATAGAATATGTAAAAGGTTGCCAAGCATGCCAAAAGCATGGCACAATAAGGCATGTGCCCATAACTGACCTGCATGCAGTAGTAAAGCCTTGGCCATTCAGAGGATGGGCCATGGATATGATGGGGAAAATACACCCACCCTCTTTGAAGCATCATTGTTTCATTTTAGTGGCCGCTGATTACTTCACTAAGTGGGTTGAACCTAAGCCATACAAGGCTGTAGACCAGACTGAGGTCATTGGATTCATCAAGGATTTAATCCATAGATTTGGCGTCCCACAAACTATAATTGTTGATAATAGGACTGTGTTCGATGGGAAAATGGTGAAGTCTTTTGTGACAGAGTTTGGAATTAGCCTTGTTAATTCCACCCCCTATTATGCACAAGCCAATGGTCAAGCGGAATCATCCAATAAGTCCTTGAAGAAAGGAATACAAAAGGTTGTGGAAGACAATCCTAGGGATTGACATAACTTATTGTTGGATGTATTGTGGGCTTATAGAACTTCCCCAAGGTCAAGCACAAGAGTTACTCCTTATGCCTTGGTGTATGGGCATGATGCAGTGTTGCCTGTGGAGATTAATGTTAAGTCTTTGAAGGTAAGATGCCAAGACCAGCTAGATCCTGAGCAATACCATTAGAGTATGTGCTTGGAATTAGAAGGCATAGATGAAGCCAGAATTTTGGCATTAAATAGCATTCTCTTTCAAAAGAAGAAAGTAGGCAAAAATTACAATAAGAAAGTCAAATACATTGGCTTTGATGAAGGTGATTTGGTATGGAAGACAATATTCTCAATAGGAATTAAAAGCCATAAGTTTGGTAAATGGTCACCTAACTGGGAAGGATCATATCAAATTCATAGAGTCCTGTCTTTTGGAGCATACCATTTGAGAAATTTGAATGGATACATACATCTCAAAAAGATTAATGGCAGATATTTGAAGCCTTATTTTCCAACTATTTGGGAAACACAAGGAATAGAATAAATGTCAAGCAAAAGAACACAAGAGTACTCAAATGATAAATCAGAATTTGTTTTTATTATTATTATAAAGAGTTAAATACATTCTGCCATAAATTAGCTCAAAAATCATTACAATGCCTTAATTGTTCTTTTACAACAGACTTCATATTCTTAAATGAAGAAAACAACTGGATGGCTATGGTCATTTCTTGCTTTTGATCAGCCAGTCCTTGGTTGGTGATCTGCAGTTTAATGTCAGTTCGGATTAAGGCCTGGTTCACTACAGATAGCGCCTCCTCAAGTTGAGCTTTCCTCTCCAGTAGTTGAGTTCGAAAATGGGAGACAGAGGAATGTTGTTTCTTTAGCCCTGAGAATTCAGCATGTACTGTGGAAACAAAACTCTGGTTTCTCACTAATCTCTCCTCTGCAGCCTTAGCAGCATGACAAATGTTGATGTAGAAGTCAATAGTAGCTGCTGCCTGAGATAGATGACTTGAGACAGCTATACTGGATTGCTCAACAACTTTGCAGCACTAAAAGAAGCCATTTCTTATTATATGCCTTTGTAAAGCCTCGAAAGGAATCCTTGAAAAAGATGTCAATAACTCCAGACAGCTGTCTAAGTCCATCAGAGGTGCAGAAGGTTTACTACTAGAGGAAGAGGAGCTCTCAAGAATTTCTAACAAGAAATCAGCCAGAACTAATGGCCCAGCCTCATCATTAGCTATTGGCGAGGTGGAGGGCATGTCGAAGAGACTGACTAGTCTTGCTTCGAAGATATCTACCTCATCCGTCGACATGAGGGGTGCAGAAAGAGCAGTGGTGGAAGTGACAGAGGACTGCATAGGGATAGGAGAAATGGGTGGAGCATCTTCAGCAGTCTCTATGGTCCTAGCCACCAATAGGTCAAGGGAAGAAGGGCTGGAAGTAGGTAAATGTAATAAACCATGAATTGGAGAGCTGCTAGCACCCTCTATGGGGGAATCAGCTACCATCGATGGAATTTCCTTAAGAGGAAAAGGAAGAGGAAGGCTTGAAAGAGAATTAAATCGAGATAGATCAAAGGACAAGTAATGGAGGTATGGATTTAAGCCAAAAGAAACAAATGCAGGGATACTTGGCCTCAAGGAGGGTACAGAGAATGCAGGCCTTGGAAGTGGAAGTATGATCTGAATAGATCTTATATTCTGCATTTGATCAACTTCAACTGAAACTGAGGGAGTCCTTATTGGAAGAATAGGCTCAGTAGTTGTTGCTGCAAAAGAAGAAGTACAAAGTAATGTCAAGTCTCAATACCCAAAAAATTTGACAAGGAAAAACAGTAGAGGCTTGAAAGAAGTTACTTGTTTCAGAAGTGATAGCAGCAATAGGAGAGCTTCGAAGGGAATAGTGCTCAGCAATATGTTGCCTTTTTGCAGTTTCCCTTTGGATTGCATCAGCAGCAGCTGCTTTATCTCTTAAGAATTGCTGCTGCCGTCTCTTCTCAGCTTTCTCAAAGACAATTATGGCCTTAGAATGTTCCTGTTCCACTGCCTTAACAGCTGCTTCATGAATAGGGTCTTCGACCAAATCAGAAGGAGAGACAGTCATCTTCCTTCTCTTTTTTCTTTGTACTGGTATTGCCTGTTCCTTCCCAATTTCTCTCTCTCCGATCTGGGAGTCGGATTCTTCAGAAGTGAGTTCCTCTTCTACTGCTCTGGCAGTTGTCTCATGAGCGGGATCTTGAACCAAGTCAGAAGAAGGGACGGTCACTCTTCTCATTCTTTTCAAGGGTGACTCCTGCTCTTGAGTTGCCTCTTCTTTTTCTTCAGCTTGAACCTCAGGTACCTCCTTTTCTGGCTCAAGTAAAAGTCTCATTTTCTTTTGTTGCCGTTTGCTTTTGAGAAGATTTAAAGCTTAGGTCTTCTGAGGAGAATCTCCTTGTGAGGCACTCGCACCACCTTCACAAAAGAAGAACTAAAGATAAGGCTCAAAGCATTATAAAGAAGGCAAAAGGAGAAGAGACAAGGGTACATACCTTTCTTCGAGGCGGCCCGAGTAACTCTAGGAGGAGTTGAGGCAGTAGAAGCAGACTGTGTGGTGGCAGGTACAGGAACTGAAGTGGTAAGAACAATGGAAAAAGTAACAACTCCAGCTCCTTTGGGCTTGGGCACATCCAACACCATTAGTAGGTCTTGAGGAGAAATGGCCAGGTACACTTCCATATTGGTCACCCACCAGTCTTGGTACGTCTTCAAAATGTTACCTTAAGGAAGGAAAGGGGTATACTCAAAATCGATCAAGTCCTGTATAAACTTAGAAGTTGCCTCTTCTAGTCTGGACCTTCGAACTTTCAAATCCCTGGTGGTAAGACTTAGATTGGTGTTACTACAGAGAGGTATTGGGACCCCTTGTGAGAAGTTAAATTGTCTAGCAAATTGAGTAGGGCAATAAGGCTCAGTAATGCATTTGTAAGCTCTGGGGTTCATGGTCCCAATGAATAATTCTCTTGGGATTAAAATAGAGGCCCATATATCTTTGTGAGCAGGTGAAGCACAAAGCCTATCACTTAGGAAATTCTTCAACTAAGATGGGCCAATGGTAACGGGTTCGAAGGGACGAAAGCAGTAGGAAGGAGGAGAAGCTGGAAGTTAGTGGAAAAAAGAGAAGTGAAAAGCAAAGGTAGAAGGATAAAGTGAAGCATTGGCTAGCCTCATGCCATGAGTAGGAGGGTTTGGCTCAAAAAATTGAAGGCATTTGGATTGTAACTCAGTGAAATAAACAAAAAGCCAAAGCTGAAGAATCCAAAATGGCACCCATTGATTGGCATCTAAAGGTTTCTCACAGAAAAGAGAATAGGCTCTATATACGTGACCTAGAACGTACGGAGCTAAAGCCACCCTCTTTTGTAAAACAAGGGCTTTGGCAAGAGGGGCAAATTTAGGCATGATTCTTTGAGAGGAGGTGCAAAAAAGGAACTTGCAAAGCCAATATAATAGAAAAGAAAAGAATTCCCTATCAGTCACAGGACCCTCCCTTCTATTCTCAACCTTGACAAAGTCACTGTAGGATGAGTTAAGAGAGGGGAGGGAAAAAGGGACTGCTAGGTCAGGGTAATTTAGTCCAATGGGGGTTCCAATGGGAGATAATCCTAATAGATGGAAAATGTCAAGAACAGTAGGGGCCATCATCCCACATCTGAATTGGAAGAAATTAAAAACAGAATTCCAAAAGCACAGGGTAGCAGGAATTAAGAAGGGGTCCTCTGAGATAGCTGACCTGGATAATCGGAGGGCATTGAGAAGGCAGAGTTCTTGAAGGTCCAGAGTCCTATCAGGGACAACCCGATCATACCATTCTTGCCACTCCGGTCTCACTGTGGGCCAGCATCGGTGGGGGCGATTCGTCCTCCAGTTCCTCCAGTCAAGGCCACCTTCGTAAAGGAGACAATGGTATTCTAAACGAGGATATAGAGCTGGAAGCTCAGTAAGAATCTCCTTGAATATAGGCCCAAGCACATAGTCTTGTTGCTCATGATGACGAGGGATGAAGATGCGTCCGTCGATGGCACTTTTCTCCCCAGCCTTGCACTTTTCACATTCTGCATCAATGATCATTTTCAGGACTACAGACGGGCTCGCACATTCTACGACTGGCACTTTCAATGAAGAAGAAGCCATTGATAGAATGCTTTCTCAGATGACGAAGCTGGAAAAGGGAGTAGAGAGAAGTGAAAGATCGGTAGAGATAAAGGGTTTATGTGTTGAGCGAGCAAGTGATTTCAGAGCATGAAATAAAAGGGTTTTAAAAGCCTGTGTGTCTGGAAGATATATCGCGTAATTCGTTAAGTACTAAAAGTACGAGTACGAAGAGTTTCCTTCAATATTGATACTTTTTGAGGGAAAAACACAGCCCAAATGTTGATGCCAGCTTCGAAGTAAAATATTTGGCTTCGAAATCAGATTTTGGCGCCAAAATTCAAATAACGACGGCTTCAAAACTACCAAGCCGGCTTCAAAGCACATTCCATACCTAAAGATGTAAGAATACTCAAGTATTTGTTTGCTTCAAAAGGACTGAAGACCTGTTTTAGGTTTCTCAATAAAAGTAATGTCTTTCGAAGTAAAACTTGAGACCCCTTAAGGATGGGAATTGGTATTCGAAATATCAAAACCAATAGTTGGTTTGTATACATACAGACAGAGATTGTCTTTTGAATTAAAACAGCATGGACTGTTCTTCAAAGCAAAAATGGTCAATTTAAAATTGGTTGATCATACTAACCATGACCACATGTTGGTTATGATTAAAACGAGCTTTAAGGGGTAAAATTGTTAAATTCGAAGCACTAATTCTAAATGAAAATCAGCAAAAACTGTTAACTATATTCCATAAATTGGAAAAGTTCATTATTGGTTCTTTTTAGTGTTTTATTTAAAATGATTTAGTCCAAATTCAAAGGATAAGATTGTTCAGTTCGAAGCCCTAAAATTGCTTTATAGACAAATAGGGACAAGATCAAACCATACCGAACAAAGAAAAAGTCTTAGTGGTATTAAAGCAAAAGCAATTACATCGAATGGCCCTATTTGGGTACAAACTCAAGCTCATAAAAATAGGGAATGGAATAAATAACAAGATCATGAAATTTAGTCCAACTATGATCAATGAATTTCTGTTCTTTCTTTATTCTATCCTCTATTTCTTCTAACATTGACTGCATGAGTTAATGTGCTCTCACTTCGTAAAAGAGCTCTTCAGTCTTTATTTCGAATGTTATTTCTCTCAATCCTTGTTCCTATTCGTCTATATCCAAGTCATCCCAGTACGCAGAATCTTTATTCTTGAAATCATCGAATTCTTCAATGAAGTTCTCTGCTTCGTATTGGGCATGAACTCGAAGGGACGAGAGTTGGTCTAAAGATTGTATGGTAGCCATGGAGGTCCAATGCCAGTGGAGAAGCAATGGAAGTTGGTCCAAAAACATGTGAAGCTCTGCTTGGGCGAGGGGATTGAGGACATGACCCCGAGTCAGAATATCACAAGCCCATCGAAGGTTCTTGAGAGGGACTTCGTCCTCAAGAACATTGAAGGGCAAGTGAGAGAAAGTCGTGAGCAGAAGTTGAGCTTGCTTTCGCTTAGCTGGAGTAGGGGAATGTGGAGGTTTGTAATGTGGAAAGACCTTATCTGCGGAGAGGGCAAGCCTCAGTCTCTCTGTCCAGCAAGGATTTGGCGGAGGAGAATGTGTGGATGCTTCTATTTCAAGAGATGGAGCAAGGGCAGAAGGAACAAGGGCATTAATATAATCGAGCCAGTCAAAAGAACAAATCTTCGCCTTCTGGGCTAAGAATGATGGATTGTACCCTTGTGCCTCTTCTAAGCGTCAGGCGGCGTGCACTATCTTTGTAGGCATGGAGGATGTATACCATGCCACAAGCAGATTCTCCTCCAAACAACATCGATGGTCAATGGGCACGTAGGGATAGACCACCGAGCTTTGCGCATAAGAAGGGAACTCTAAAGGGTCAGTAAACTCAACAAAGTGATGGGTGATTCGTTCCCTCAAATCACAGGCCTCAGGTTTTGACTAGTTTGTCCAGTCAGAAGCCCTAGAAGAGGAAGAAGTTGCAGCCTTATCCCATGCAGAGGGTTGTGAAGAAGAACTTCCCATGTCCATATTTGCGACTTTCTGAATCAAAGGATTGAGAGTAGTTTGTTCGTAGTCCAAGGATGAGTCAGAAGAAGAACTTCCCATGTCCATATTTGTAAGTTTCTGAATCGATGGATTAAGGACAATATGTTCGAAGTCCAAGGGTTGATAATTTGCAAAGGCATCCATGACGTGAATATAGAAAGGTGGGTAAAGGTGACTAATTAATGCATGGAGGTTCTTTCGAGAAGGAACAACATCATCATATGACTCTTCGTGTGCTCGATCAATGGAGGGGAAAATTGATTCGGTCATAAAAAATGTATCAGTCTGTTCGAATACTAAGGTGGTGGGGGTGTTCAAAAGATTGAAAGAGAGTTTAATGCAGATGATGAATGACAGTTGCATTTCTGGGAGAATGCAAAACCCATGCACGTTCTAAGACGTGGGAAAAAGACCTTGATCCACTAATATCACCAAGTATTTGGTATATTAGTGCGGGGGGTAATGTTGGCTACATATTTTGTATAAGCCAATTACGACGCGTGGCAAAATAAGGGTAATATAGGAAGACTATTCAAGTCCTCGATCCTGATCGTACACGTGGCAGTTAGTAGTGGTTATTACGAGATCTGAGTAGCAGTGGATTAACAAAGAGATATAAGGTGATGTGGCTTTAACGGTTACTCATATTTCAATTCAAATTTAGGAGGGAAGCCTAACTGCAAGTGATGGCATAGTGGAGCTAATTACAAGGCAATATGATCAGCGATCATGGATGAGCAATTCGACGGTTGGAAATGCAATTCGATGGTCATCCTTGAGAAGTATAAATAGCAGAGAAGGCCCTAGAAAAAGCCCCCAGACTCAGATCCAAAAATTCAGTCTTATTCTACTTATTTTACATTTCCAGTTTTACATTTCCAGTCTTACATTTCCTGTTCTTTACAATTCTGTACTTTAAAATTCCTGCACTGCACTTTATTCATAGGAGTAGTTTCAAGTAGATTGTCGCTGTAAACCTCTACGAGGCTGAGTTTGGATCATTGTAAGTTTTTCCATCTTAATGAAATGCTTTAACTGTTTTTTATTTAATTGTTATTTGCTTAATTCTCCTAAGTCAAGCCACCAGTAAAAGTCCTCTTCATTGAAGCTGAAAGAACTAAAATACAATCGTCTGATAATTGGTTGGCAATTAATTTTCTGTAAGGACTAATTGATCCTTGCTGGCACGCTCGCAATTACAAAAATAACCTTCAAAAGCCAAAAAGCCAACAGTGTAGAAACCAAAATATGATTTTATACAAAGTATAAATGTACAAAGTATAATTTATCCTTTTATTTCATTGTACTTGAGATATATTGTAACAAAAAACAAAAAAGGCATAAAGGACGTAATTTTAATTGATTGATAATTTGTTCGTTATACAAAAATAAAGTAGAAACATTTCAATCTTATTGATAAAAAGGAAATTGATTTTTTTTTATAATTTTGAAAAAGAAATTGATTAGTTACATTTTTAAAATATGATTAAGGAAATTGATTTTTTTGATTATAATTTTGAAAAAGAAATTGATTGATCACATTTTTTAAATATGATTTCCAAGCCACACGCAATCAATGAAAATTTTGTCATTTTTTTTTTTGTCCAAAAGCAAGCACTACTATCATAGTTGGTAAAATCCCTTTGTCGGACCCCACTCCAATAAAATAATCTACATTGAAATCATATATCAAATCATATACAAACAAAATTATACAAATCACCTGTCCTTAGTATTGGACTACTCAATAACTTTAATTTGCACAAATATAGGTTACTTGAAAATAATTAAATAGTTGTGGATACATTATTGACCTTATTTATGTAGTGATTTTAAAATATAAAAAATTATAAAAAAAAAAAAAACACCTAAGTTGGTTATCTTTGATTTTTCGGTGACTCACACTATTGTTTCACCTCCTAAATCTTTTACTACATTTTTAATTACAAGCATTACATAAACAATCGTAACATTTGATCCTCTAGAATTCTTAAATGATGACTGACTTAGTTTAATAATAACTCAAGCATTGAAAGCAACGCAGTCATGCCGACCATTCAAATGGTTAGTTGGCCAAATCAAGTAGAAAAATTTTATATAAATTAATAAATTTTATAAAATTTTGTTGATAATAAATGTAATATATAATAATAAAATTTTAATTTAATAATGACCATGCGTTGAAAGTAACGTGGTTAGCGGACCATTCACATGGTTAGTTGGCCAAATCAAGAAGAAAAGTTTATACAAATTAATAAATTTTATAAAATTTTGTTGAAAATTAATGTAATATATAATAAATTTTTAGTTTAATAATGACCCATGCGTGGAAAGAAACGCGGTTACGAAGGAAAAATTATTGATTGGTCTTAGGGTGTTACACGGTCATGTCCCAAATCTATCACGCCCCACTTTTTATTATTCGGAATTTATTACCAAAGCCATTAACAATGAATTCAATTTCAAAGTTAGCATACAGAAGCTCATCATAATGACAAGAAACCCGACAATAAGGGTTCTCTCATATGGACATAAAATGAATGCAACATGGATTATGATTAAATAAATTGCCCGTAGGCTTACATCTTCCAAGGCAATAGCCCGGTTATATAAAATGGTCTCTCGGACCCTTACACGTTTAGCCCTTGGCTTTACAAAGTTCACAACAAAAATAAGAGAGCCGTTTACTCTTCACAAAAGAAATATCCCCGCCCGCAGTTCGGCGGGATCACCACATCTTTACCTGCACCAAATCCCATAGGGGTGAGCATAAAGCTCAGTAAAGAATTCTCACAAAGTACATACAGTTATGCGACTCTTAATCAAAATGCAAATGCCCATGCGACGCCATGCTCTTTTAAAGAAAATTCGTTTCATGTTCTTCGTGAAGACTTCCATATTTGTTTTCAACTCAAGCTTACAATCAAAACACATTTCAAAACTTCCAATTTTAATCAATAGGAGCGGTAAATACGACACTGGTAATCCCTAGACTGATATTTGCTAATAGACTTTACGAGTACTACCAAACTGTCATTTTTACCGGTATTAATCGGAAGGGTCGACACCTATCCGCGCGGTTTTCTGGTCTTTCACCATGGACACTCAGGCCAACTTATCAAAGTCATCTACACCCCCTAACTGGACTTACCAACATATTTACCCCTTTCACATTTCCGTAGTTCTTATTACAATACCCCTAACTGGACTTACCAACGTATTTACCCCTTTCACATTTCCGTAGTTCTTATTACAATACATTTCCTTTTCATGGAGTAAATGATTTCAATCTCAATACACCATGCATGATAGTAAATCAAATGAATATGCAATGCAACCATTTCTCCATGTCTCATGGAAAATTCTCAAGTCATTCTAACAACATTACCAAGCAATCTCATTCACCATTTCCATGTTCTTGCAACCAATAGTCAGGAGTTTATTAACATGAGACCATGTGCAACTATACAACCACAACCCATGCTCTTTCAACATTTACTTCCATTTAAGCCAATGCAACATGTAGGTGTTCATTTCTACTCTCAAAATCTTTTGTAGTATAAGATGTTTCCCATCAATAAAAGGGTTACATCTATGTATATATGTAGACATTCATACCCATCTAACATTTTATGCACATTAATGATAATATATCAAATGAGAATGTGACACAATGATTAATATCTCATACATTTCTTCATTTTCAAATATCTCTACAACAAGGTCCATAAAATTCAGTTTCTCATTTCTTCTCTTTCCATGTTATTTCACAACATAACCACATGCCTTCCATTCATAGCAACAACCACAATTACTCGCCATACACAATTCATAGCAAGTTAGCCTCTTTGAGAATGTACCTATTATGTTCTCAACATAACTCCCCAAGATTTACAATTCTTACAATTCAAGGCACACAACCATTAATCATTTTCCAACAATCCATGTTCTAATGTTTAACAATTATATAAAAATAACATCTCATTTCCCTTACCTCACATAGATGGTCATTTCTCTAAACATTAATGAAGTCTGCTTTCATTCATTCTCTTGACATAAAAGAGCAAAGAATTTCATAGGTATTTTTCTTATTTGCCAAAATCCCCAAATTTTAGGGTTTTTCATCAAGACAAAACACTTCCCATTTCCTTGGTAAATCCCAACAAAATCACATTTCTTAGGTTATATGAGTGAACTATCAACATGGAGTAACATGGATTGAGTTGTAGAAACTAACATTTAAAATTTCTCTACAATTTGAACCAATTCTTAAAATCAACACAAAACTTTGAGAAAAACTCTTAAACCACCATCAATGTAGCAAAGCATGTACATATAACTCAAGAAATCCCTACCTCTAGGGAGAAGAGGAGACAAGGCTCGAAAATCAACCTCGCCGAAATACGATCTCCATCGGTCAAGACGAAGCCCTCGACGCGCTCATCATTTTGGTACAAGGAACTAGTGCCAAAATCCCAACGAATTTCTTGAGATCAAAAGAAATATAAAACTTTGAGGGTTTGGGTAGAGAGAGATGAGAGAAAAAAAAGAGAAATGTTGTATAGAGAGAGAGACAACATCAGAAAATATGAGGAAAATTAGGAAAGGAGCAAAATATAGCTGAAAAACATGAAAATCGGAGCAGAAAACGTGCACCTCCGCATGTGCGGCGCCCACTCCTGCACGTGCGGAGCGGCCTCCCGCACGTGCGGCTCCTACCCGCACACATGCAGCTTGCCCCACACCTCAGCTCACGTACCTGCCTTTTAGGTAGTGTGCACCCAGCACTTCCTTCCAACTTCCCGTACGTGCAACCTGATCCCCCGCACGTGCAGCCCCTCCCCGCATGTGCGCCCCAAGACCCCCGCAAGTGCGGCCCTGGCCCTTCCAGCTCGAAAAACTTCGGCTTCACTCCCAACACCCCGGAGCCGATCCCGCACCTCCTTAAACGAGCGAACACTCAGAATTGAAACAACTATAATCAGAAAAGAATTCAGAAAGAAATTTTTAACGAAAGCTTATCCGTCCTCTTAACAACGATAATTCTAACATAATTTCGAGAGAGCAAGGCAAAGCACACACTGGTCATCACAAGATCAATCACAATTTGTTATGTTTTTTTAGGTGTTCAATTACTTAACACAAATTTTATATCTTTTTTGGAATGTTTGAATAATCTCATATTTCATATCTTTTTAGTTTTTATACTCTTTTTGAAATATTTGAAGAATTTCATATCTTTTTGGAATGTTTGAATAATCTCATATTTCAAGTCATTTTTGTATTCCTTTTAGAATGTTTGAAGAATCTAATATTTCAAGTTATTTCAAATAAAAAAGATTCACATATAAAAATTCATCTCAAATTTGATTCTCATAGGTTGTGTATCTTACCTTTCTAGCACAAAAGAAAAAAAAAAAAAAGGGTATAACCGTAAACAAAATTTCCAAATAATATATTAAATCTATTTTTCCAAAATTAATGGGATTAAACGGATCACCATTTCTCAATATGAGATTTATAGGTAAATTTTTTTGGGAAAATTAGTCTCAGGTCCCTCTCCCATTTTAGTAATGAAAGAGATCAACAATATTATTTAACGATATCTAAGGTCCCTTATCACAGAGAAATTTGTGTCTTCCGAATGTTGCTTCATTTTGCTTCTACTGCCCATTTGTATGTATGTATAGAGAGAGAGAGATTAGGGTTTCTTCTACGAAGGAATTTGACAAATTAAGTCACCGGCAACATGGTGGTCGACATTGGTTGGCCCATGGTGACATCTCTCCCTTCGTAGAGCTAGCCAAGAAACTCACACACAGAAATTTCCACATATATCTTTGTTCTACACCAATCAATCTCAGTTCCATCAAGAAATGAATCACTGAAAACTACCCTCACTCCATTGAATTAGTAGAAATCCACCTTCCATCCTCCCCTAATCTTCCTCCTCACTACCTCACCACCAATGGCCTCCCAACCCATCTCATCCCTACTCTCAAAACAGCCTTTGATATGGCAATCCTAAGCTTCTCCAACATCCTCAACACACTAACCCCAAATTTGGTTATTTATGACTTCAACCTGCCTTGGGCAATAACCATTGCTTCTTCCTATGGCAGTCCTGTGGTTGATTTCATAACTACTAGAGCTGCAATGACTTCTTCCACCCTTCACATGGTCACGAAACGCGGTGGTGCTGAATTCCCATTTCCGGAAATTCGGCTTCGGGGATTCCATGAAACCCGGTTTCGCTATTTGATCATCAAGGCTTCTGCAAACAAAGACAAAACAAAGAAGAGGGTGTTGTAGATGCCATGAAACGATCTCTCTCTCTCTCTCTCTCTCTCTCTCTCTCTCTTTGTGCATATATATATGTATACATCAATATGTCTTCATGCATATACATGAGAGAGGTGTGAAGGAGTGGTTCAGAGAAATTCTTGTTTAATTTTCTATGTGATGTTTAATTTTCTTTTCCTTGTTTAATTTTCTTCGTGATGTTCAATTTTCTTTGGATTTCTCTGGTTTGAATCCACAGAAATTCTTTGGAAGTCCAGAATTTGAATGTGATTTTGCTAAAGAGGTTTGAAGGGGAAGCTGGGTTGTGTAATCTGTGGGAATGGAGAAGAAATTGCAACTTTGTTAATTGTTGATTGTTGTTTAAGGTGCCACTCAACTCCTCACTCTCCCAGTAGTTCACATTGATGGATGGTGGATATGTAATTCAAGCCATTGTTGCCAATGGAAAATTTCTCTTGTTGTTACTATATTGAATAGGAGGAAAATAAGGGTGTAAAGATGTCAAAACTTGTACTGTATTTTATATGGCAAAGATGTCAAATTTCTCTGCATTTTCTCTAATTATGATAATTGTTCGTGAATTTTCTCTGGCTGGAGAGAATTTCTCTGGTTTGAACTTAGAGAAATTTCAATTTTCTCTAGTTTGAGTCCAGAGAAATTCTCTGTTCAAATTTCTCTGGTAGGTCTTTCGTTGTTCAAATTTCTTTGGTATTGGATTTTCTCTGCAGTAGTGATTTTTTCAACAAAATCGAAATTTCTCCAGAGAGAAACAGAGAATTTCGCTTGGTTTGAAATATATTTTTCAACTCCAAATTGATTGTTCTTATTGCATTTATGGTCTTATCTTTGAATTTTCTCTGCATTAGCGGTTTTTTCAACAAAATTGAAAATTTTCTCTCTGGAGCCAATGTGTGAGCTATGGAACACATTTTGCCTGAGGTTTATGATTTTCAACCAGAAAAGATTATGAGGAGGAATTTATCTAGGTTAGAAAGGGAGATTTTCTCTGGTTTGAGTATTTTTTCTAGAGTGGAGGTGAGATTTTCTCTGGTTTTGAAGAATTTCTTTGGGTTGATGTGAATTTCTGTGAGATTTTCTCTGTGAATTTTGTTCAAGTTGGAGTTTCAAAAATTAACAATTTTGTTCAAGTTTGGAGATGATGAGAGTGGTGATTATTTACTCAAAGATTCTGGGGGTTTATGCAGATTATATGTGAATTTTCTATGGATTTAGTTACTGTGTGAATTTTCTCTGGATTTAGTCACTGTGCGAATTTTCTCTGGAAAACTCGGGATGTGTTAGTTTCTTTTTGATATTTGGTTGCTTTAATTTCTCTATTACTTTGTTTACTTGCTCAGATATTGGAAGGGAAAAAAAATGAAAAATGTGATTTTGAATGGATTTTCTCTGGTTGGATAATGATTAGGTATATACTGATCTTGAGGTTCCTTTTTGATCAATTTTCTCTAGTTGAGTCAAAACACAAATTTCTTTGGAGAGAAAATCTCTAGGAGGTCTAGAGAAATTCTCTAAGAAGTGCAGAGAAAATCTCTGGGAAGTCCAGAGAAATTTTCTGGGAAGTGTAGAGAAATTTCCAAAATTTCTCTGAAGAGAATTTCTCTGGAAAGTCCAGAGAAATTTTCTCGGTCGAATTTTCTCTAAATTGATGTTGAGGGACCTTAGACATTTAGGTGTCCTTTATGCTATAAAATCTTAATACCAGGGACCTTAAAAAAAAATCCCCAATTTTTTTTTTAAGAACTCACTTTAGCCATAATAAAGGCAATTAGAAATGTAACCCCAAAAAAAAAATAAAAAAATAAAATGATTTGAACTATTTACTTTTTAGACCACAATATGTAAATTATTCATGAAAAAAAATCAGATCAATATAACTATATTAGTTCATGACAAAGATAAGCGCAAATAGTATTTAAAAACTTGATCATTCTTTTTTTAGAAAATAAATATAATGAACTAATGTGACTACGATTATTGGATTGACCTAATTTTTTTATGGATAATTTACACTTTGTAATCTAAAATATGAACGGTTCGTTTCATCCAAACGATAATAGGCTCCACAAACCAAAACAATATGATCCAATCTAGAAACTAAGCCCAAACTATAATATGTCATAACAAACTAACTATTTTAGCATTAATGTTTTTTATATGCTTAATTTTTAGCTAGTAAATTAACTTTTTAATTAACTCTAAGAAAAAACTTTAAAAAGTGACATCATCATTATATAAGTCATGAACATTTTTCTCCATTTTTAAGGCAAAATATATT
The DNA here is from genome assembly GCF_004153795.1 of Camellia sinensis. NCBI lineage: Eukaryota > Viridiplantae > Streptophyta > Magnoliopsida > Ericales > Theaceae > Camellia > Camellia sinensis. The sequence continues at coordinate 220,748 of NW_021025184.1, forward strand.
TTACGCCTTCTGTTTTACTTCATGTTTGTAAAGTATATTACACTTGCCTCTCACGTTATTTAAAGAAAATTACAGTTAATCTAATTATATTGACCTTTCATAAAAGTTTTAATTCACATAACACTTAAGTCATTTTTCATCAATATAAATGAAAAAAAGGATGTTATAATCTCTTTCATACTAAAAGTTTACTTACCATTATTTATTTAAGTATCCAACTATCATTGGTATTCATTTTGATAGTTTTAGCCATACTAAAAGATAAATTAATAAAATTATGTCAAAAATATGAGAAAAAGAGAAAACCCCAAAAGAGATGAGTGTGCATCAACAATTAAGAGTTCATTGTTTGGCTTTTGATACTCTCCTTCTATTGGATTTCATTGTTGTCTTCCTGAAAAGCTTTACTCTTCACTGCCGGCGAATGTTGCTTACAAGAAAATAAAAAAGAAAAAAACTCTGTATTCCTTTTTGATTTTAGAGAGCTTTGTTATCTCCTCCACTTTAACTCTATTAGAACTCTTGTTGAAGAATTATTAGAATAATATTCTGTTGTGTGTTCTGTTTTCATTTTATAAAAACTCCTTTTCTTGGTCTATATTTCGGTTATAACTTATAGTACAAAAGCTCCCCTTTCTAGTCCCATTGTATTGCAATATAATTCTCTATATTCAACCCTGCTTGTCAAAAAAAGAAAAAATTTTGTATGCCCTTTTGATTTTGTCACGTGTCATCTAAGTGCTTCTTTCCTGTCTTCATATCCTCTGCACAATAGTATTACTCTCTTTGTTCTGTTTTGATTTGCAAGGTTAAATTTCCTCATTTCCATGTTGATTGTAGTAGAAATCCATTTTTGTTGTGTTCTAGTCTTCTACATATGATAACTGAGCCCAAACTATAATATGTCAAAACAAACTAATTATTTTAGTATTAATTTTTTTATAGGCTTAATTTTTAGCTTGTAAATTAACTTTTTAGTTAACTCTAAAAAAATACTTTAAAAAGGCACATCTCATTATATAAATTATGAATATTTCCCTTATTTTTTAATGCAAAATACACTTTATGCTTTGCTCTATGTTCTATGTATGTAAAATAAATTACACTTACCTCTCATAATTTTTAAGAAAAATATAGTTAATCTTACGTTTTTGACATAATTATATTGATTTTGTACAAAGTTTTAATTCACGTAACACTTAAGTTAACTTTTATCAATAACTTTTTCGTCATATAAATGAAAAAATAATGTTACAATCTCTTTCATACTAAAATGTTTATTTACATCTCATTATATAAATTATGAATATTTCCCTTATTTTTTAATGCAAAATACACTTTATGCTTTGCTCTATGTTCTATGTATGTAAAATAAATTACACTTACCTCTCATAATTTTTAAGAAAAATATAGTTAATCTTACGTTTTTGACATAATTATATTGATTTTGTACAAAGTTTTAATTCACGTAACACTTTAGTTAACTTTTATCAATAACTTTTTCGTCATATAAATGAAAAAATAATGTTACAATCTCTTTCCTACTAAAATGTTTATTTTCCATTATTTATTTCAGTATTTAACTATCATCGGTATTAATTTTGATAGTTTTAATTATACTAAAAGATAAATTAATATAATTATATTAATTTATTAACTGTATTATCTCAAAAGGGAAAACCTCAAAAGAGGTGAGTGTAATTTACTCTGCATCAACAGTTAAGAGTTCATTGTTTGGCTTTTGATACTCTCTTTCTATTTGACTTCGTTGTTGTCTTCCTGAAAAGCTTTACTCTTCACTGCCGGCGAATGATTATGCAATGCATTTTTCATCTCTAAGAGACGTAACAAAATCTCAAAGGTTTTTCTTTCTTCATTTCCTCCTTCAATTAATCATATATATTATTACTCTTATCTTTTTATCATTGCTTCTTATCAGCCCCCCTCCAAAAAAAAAAAACTCACTATAATTTTACTTTCTTCCTTCAATTTTATTCTGTGTTCAAGTGTTACTTACCAGAAAAAAAAAAAGAAAAAGTGTATCCCTTTTTGATTTTAGAGAGCTTTGTTATCTCCTCCACTTCAACTCTATTAGAACTCTTGTTGAACAATTATCAGAATAATATTCTGTTGTGTGTTCTGTTTTCATTTTACAAAGCTCCCTTTCTTGGTTTCTATTTCTGTCATAGTACCAAAACTCCCCTTCTAGTCCCATTATATTACAATATAATTCTCTATATTCAACCCTGCTTGTCAAAAAAAAAAAATTTGTATTCCCTTTCGATTTTGTCATCTAAGTGTTTCTTTCCTGTCTTCATATCCTCTGCAAAATAGTAGTACTCTCTTGTTCTATTTCGATTTGCAAAGCTCAAATTCCTCATTTCCATTTCGATTGCTGTAGAAATTCCTTTTCGTTGTGTTCTAGTCTTTTACATTTTAAGTTTTCACTATCCTCAGAAGAAAAACGTGAGAGAAATGGTCGTGAACTTTGTTCTTCCTGTAGTAATGAAGATTGGAGAATGTCTGGTTGCCCCAGTTGGCCGCCAGTTTGGTTATTTGATTTTCTATGACAGAAACATTGAAAATCTCAGAAAGCAAATCCAAAAGCTTCAAGATAAAAGATCCGATATACAAGGAGAAGTTGATGCAGCAAAAAGTAGAAGCGATAGTATTAAAACTACCGTTTCACGGTGGTTGACACAGGTGGATGAACTCAGCAATGATGCCAACAAATTCTTTGAGGATGAAGTCATACCGAACAAAGGGTGTCTGAATGGGTGGTGTCCAAATCTGAAGTCACGCTACTCATTGAGCAGGAAAGCTACAAAGAAAACTCAAGGCTTGGAAGAGCTATTTGGGGATGGAAATTTCTCTGGGGTTTCCATCCCTGCAGTTACATCTCATGTGGGGACAACATTCATATCCATGGGAGGATTTAACGGGTTTGAATCTAGAAGGTCGATTATGAATGAAGTTATGGAGGCACTGACAGATGATAGTATCAATGTGATTGGGATATGTGGAATGGGAGGGGTTGGTAAGACAACTATGGTGAAAGAAGTTGCCAAGAAAGCGGAAGAAAAGAAAATGTTTGATATTATTGTGATGGTAGTAGTGTCCCAAAACCCAAACTTGATTAATATTCAAAGTGAGATTGCCAAAATATTGGATTTAAAAAATTTTGAGGGAAACAATTTACCTACAGGAGCGGGGGAGATACGATCAAAAATATTGAAAAGTGGGAGAGTCCTTGTAATATTGGATGATGTTTGGGACATACTAGAGCTGAATGAGATTGGAATTCCATTTGGAGATGATTGCAAAAGTTGCAAAATTGTGTTGACTTCGAGAAGTGAAGATGTATGCAACAGCATGAACACACAAAAGAATTTTATGGTTCCTGTCTTACCTGAAGAAGAAGCGTGGAATCTGTTCAAGGAGAAGGCTGCAATTCCGTACAACGATATGGGTCATACAATTGATTTCCAGTCGACACAGATGGCAGTTGCAAAGGAATGTGGAGGTCTGCCCATTTCAATCGTTACAGTTGGGAGGGCACTCAAAGGTAAAGGCAAGCCTTCATGGGATTCTGCTCTTGAACAATTACGGAAGTCTATAGTTAATAACATCAAGGGAGTGTATGACAAGGTGATTAAATCTTTGGAGTTGAGTTACAATTTCTTAGAAAGTAAGGAAGCCAAGAAATGCTTTTTGCTATGTTCTTTATATCCAGAAGATTTTGCTATTCCAATTGAAGATCTCGTTAGATATGCAATTGGGATAGAGTTGTTTGAGCGCATTGATAGTGTGAATCAAGCAAGAAATAGAGTATATTCCGTAGTTGATGACTTAAAAAAATGCTATCTATTGATGGAAAGTGAAAAAGTAGAGTGTATCAAAATGCATGATGTCATACGTGATGTGGCTATATCAATCGCATCTAGGGAGGAGCATTCGATTGTCGTGAGATGTGATGAAGTATTGATAGAATGGCCCAAGAAAGACCGACTCGAAAAAAATGCTATAATTTCATTAAAAGTTGATGGTATGCATGGGCTTCCTGGTAATTTAGAATTTCCAAATCTCCATCTTCTAAAGCTAGATTGCAATGCTGGATTACCACCAATCTCGTTCGATGATCTCAACAAAGGAATGGAGGAAGTCAAAGTACAAGAGACCCAAGATAGTTTTTACCAAGGAATGAAAGAACTTAAAGTGCTAGCTTTATCCGATATGTACGGCTCATTGCCGACATCACTTCGATGCTTGACCAACCTCCGAACCTTGTCACTTTTTCATTGCCGACTTATTGATGATGGTATCTCTGTTATCGGAGCATTAGAGAACCTGGAAATTTTGAGGTTTGGCGACTCTTATATCAAGGAATTGCCAAAAGAAATAATAGGTCACCGTGCTCACTTGAAGGTACTTGATTTGTTGGGATGTGTAGTGGAAAGGATTTACCCAGGGGTTTTGTCTAGCTTATCAAAGCTAGAAGAGTTGTATGTTGGGTCTATATTTCGAAGTTGGTGTGAAGTTGAAGAAAGCAAAGAAGGTGCTAAAGCAATTATCGATGAGCTGGCGTCCTTGTCCAATTTGGTGGCACTGGATATTGCTCTAATAAACATTTCCTTCTGGCCGAGAGGTTTGGTCATTGAGAAGTTAAAAAAGTTCAATATACGTGTTGGCATTTCCTATAGCTATATCCCTGTCCGTTTTTCGTTATCAAATCGGTTGGTGCTCGAAGTTGAAAACATGAGTGACATTATTGAAACAAGGCTTAATTTTCTGTGGAAGAGCACTGAAATTCTGATTTTAAACTCAAGTGTAAAAGGTTTGAAAATTCTCTGTGATTTGGTCGGCGAAGGTGGTTTTGAATGCTTAACTTATTTGTCACTATCTAAGTTGTATGATTTGGAATACCTCATCAATACAGCAGATGGGGTTCCGCAGAGTGCTTTCCCTGTGTTAGATTATATATGGCTTTATGGTTTGGATAATTTCAAAGGGATTACTAGTCATGAAAGCCGACTATCGAACAAGGCTTTGTGGAAGGGTCCCACCCAACTTGTATGGTTCGGCAACCTGACGTCTGTAGAAGTGGTGGGTTGTGATATACTAGAAAGTATGTTCTCACTTTCCATAGCTAGAGATCTAGTGCAACTGCAGGACCTTGAGATAATTCAGTGTCCTATGATGAAAGAAATTGTTTCGAGTGAAGCAGTAGAGCATGAAATAGCAGCAATAGCAACAGATAAAATCGAGTTTCCTAAACTAAAGATATTGGATCTTGAATTGCTGCCAAGTTTGACTGCTATCTGCAAAGCTATGAATGCAATTGAGCTGCCACAACTGAGTTCCTTGTCACTATCGAATATGCCAAAGCTGAAGCGTCTCTGTCCTGCTTCAGATTCAGAGAGTAATTGTGATCCCATCATTCAACCCCTCTTCAACGACAAGGTATGCTTTTCTTATTTAAGAGCTTAATTAATTGCTAATTTGTGAACCACTTTTCATTTTATTTACTATTTCATCTCTATTTGAGTTTTAAATTTTTTCATAATTGGGTAATAAGATCGTTTGCGTCACTTTTATGCCATATTCAATATAAATTGTGTGTTTACATATGTATTTGTATTTATATATCTTTATTCATACCAAATAAAAATAAATAAAATTTATTAATAGAATTACTATACATAAAATTCATACAAAATGATGTGATAATTGTATTTTTACAATCTTGAACCACAATGGCGGGGCTTTGCATTGAACTGAGAGGAACATATAAGGCCATGCTGTACTCTGTATGGAAAATTTTATTAAAAAAAAAAAAATTAGCTTAATTGGACACTAAGTGCCACTTGATCAGATTACATTTGTATAAAAAATAATTAACAAATAGCATAACTTTCAAATGTAATCAATCAAAATTTTTTAGACATATGAGATCTAAATAACTTTTTAGGAGGGCCATACAAAATGAATGGTTCGGATCCCCACAACAAATGAACAGTGCAGTTTGCATCACTCTTACAACAAATGAATGGTTTGGATCACTACAACAATTTTTAGAGAAAAAAATTTAGAAACAAAATATTTTAGCTGCCAAAAAATTCATTGTTTTATTTTTAGTGATGAAACTAGACATTTAATAATAAATTGCTATCTTTTTGGAACAATTTTTTGTCAAAAAATAAACCCCTTTAACACCAAATTATTTTAATTCTAAAAATACCACTTTTATGCCATATTCAATATAAATTTTGTGTTTACATATGTATTTGTATTTATATATCTTTATTCATACTAAATAAAAATAAATAAAATTTATTAATAGAATTACTATACATAAAATTCATACAAAATGATGTGATAATTGTATTTTTACAATCTTGAACCACAATGGCGGGGCTTTGCATTGAACTGAGAGGAACATATAAGGCCATGCTGTACTCTGTATGGAAAATTTTATTAAAAAAAAAAAAATTAGCTTAATTGGACACTAAGTGCCACTTGATCAGATTACATTTGTATAAAAAATAATTAACAAATAGCATAACTTTCAAATGTAATCAATCAAAATTTTTTAGACATATGAGATCTAAATAACTTTTTAGGAGGGCCATATACAAAATGAATGGTTCGGATCCCTACAACAAATGAACAGTGCAGTTTGCATCACTCTTACAACAAATGAATGGTTTGGATCACTACAACAATTTTTAGAGAAAAAAATTTAGAAACAAAATATTTTAGCTGCCAAAAAATTCATTGTTTTATTTTTAGTGATGAAACTAGACATTTAATAATAAATTGCTATCTTTTTGGAACAATTTTTTGTCAAAAAATAAACCCCTTTAACACCAAATTATTTTAATTCTAAAAATACCTTAACCAGTGATATTTTAAAATTTTATCACTAGCCGTCATTTTTTTTACTTTCGCGGACCATCTTTTCCTACCGATTGAATTTGCAGCCCAATATTTTTTTTTGTAATAATATATTTTCATTTTGAGGATAAAAATATCAACGGTGCTAGGGACCCCCAGTGGGGGCACCCCCAGCACCCCAGTTTTTTTTCATTGGTCCAGAATTTTTTTTTTTTTTTTTTTTTTTTTTTTCTTTCTTTCCAATCACCCACAGCCACGTGGGCTGGGGGTCACTGGGGGTCCGGGGGGACTGGGGGTCTGCTGCATTAATCTAAAAATATTTGGTTGAAATTTGAATCTTAGGCCAAGTTTGATATGTGGTCAAAAAATCAAAAAGTTACTCAAAAAGTTAAAAAGTTATCACTATTTATCAAAAGTAAAAAATTACGGCTGTACAACTTCCAATCTTAATTTTTCCCTACCCACTAATTTATACAATTTTTTAATACACATTTTTTCATAAAAAGTCAAAATATTAATCCAAACAATCATATTTTTTTCCTCAAATTTTTAGTCTAAAAATTTAAAAAGTACACTTATTTAAGACATCACAAATAACCCCTTAATATTTTTTGTAATAATATTTTCACTTTTGACGGCAAAAATGTGTGTTCCTAAGATATTTATGAGTATTACTATTGAGTATTACTAGTGAATGTAATTTTTTAACCTCAATAGTAATACTCAACTTTCTCTAAATCAATTTTTTCTTAATTATTCTCTAATTATCAACCAATCATCTTATTGATAAATTATTAAATTTAAAAAATAAATTTAAAATGTAGACTTATATGTTATTTTTTTAATATTTATATTGTAATAAATCATTGAGGTGGAGCCCACCCCATGGAGCAAAAAGTTGAGAAAATTCATTATTCCTTTTTTTGTCAACCCACCAAGCTCAACAACTCCATAATAAGCAGGAAGAAATAAATCAATGGGTCATGATTGAGACCCCCTCCAATCACCACTCTCACCACTCCCCCATACACACGTGGCGGGTGGTGATTGGAGGAGAAGGAAAAAAAAGAAAATGAGAAAGAAAAACTGGCCAATCATATTAAGAGGGGGTCAAAGGGGGTGGGAGGGAAGGGGATCCAGAACATTATTGTAAATCAATCATCATAAAAGTCTCTCTAATTGAGCTCGAAATTTTACATCATGAAAAGTGTTACATAATTATTAAGTCAAATTTTTTGCTGATCAATATAAAAATGATATATTTGAGTAGTATCAATTTTAAAATATTTACTCAAAATATCTTTTTAACTTTGGTAAACTAACTTAATCGTTCATTCATTTTCTCTGAATTATAAATGAATAAATAGAGATTTAATTAAACATTATAAATTTAATGTAAACTGGGTTTTAATTTATTTTGTTCTAATAATAACTTGAGATATTAAACTTTATAAAATAATAAGAGGAAACACTATGGAGCACACTCCTTAAAGGGTGTGCATTATATGCATCTGTGGACACGCCCGAATGTCCCGGGAGAAATCCCGTTTTGTTTATTGGGCTTACTACAGTTCGGACTCAAATCTCACGGTTCTGAATCTAATCTTGCAAAGTGCAATGCGAGATTGATAAATCACCAAAGAGTCCAAATCTGACAAATCGGTTTGAAAAACTGATTTTTAAAAAGAAGTGTCAAACATGGACTACTTTGCCAGATACAGAGTCGCCACCTAAATATTTTATTTTGGGAGAATTTAGGAAACCTTGACTCGTGCCTAAGGCCACGTGTCCGTCATCACCAAAGTTGCCTCGGCTCGGGAACTTGGGTACAATTGGGGAAGGTCACTTCGTGAGCACCTCTGTTTGCCCGATCAAAGATCGGTCTCTACTAACCATGCTATCGAGTTTTGAAAACATTATGTGCTCTTATTCCGGTTATTAGCCTAGAATTACTATGTGATGCACACAACATACAAGTACATACTGGATCATTTGAGTTTGAACAAAACATTTTATGTTTGTTTATTTGAAAGATGGTTTGATGGTGCTACTCGCAAGTAGGCTAAGACGTGGATTTGCCACCCTCAAGTGGGCTTAAGAAAACATGATTTTGCCACTCTCAAGTGGGCTTAAAACTCTCAATTAGTGAATTGTTCTAATTCAAATAACCTAACCTTCACCCACAGGCATTCAGGCAGTTATATCACATAAGCAAATAACCTCATGGTAAGCATGCTATCATGGCAGTCACTCACACGCATGCAAGGATGCTAAAGCATAAAGACTTACCGGGTACTTCAAGCCAAAGAAAGAAGCTAATTAGAAATCATGCATGAATCCTAACTATATTGAAATGCCTAATGCAACACATGCAAAAATGCAACTAAGATAGGCTCGGCTATTCTAAAATGGCATATGAAATGCAATACACGTATTCAACTCGAAATTGAAATACAATGCAGTTAGTATGATGCACCGAACCCGGTGCATGCAAGACAGATAAATGGATGCAAACATGCGAGCATAAGCATGCTAATTGTAACGTGCCCTAAACTAACCATCATAAGCTGGTAAATAAAAGAGAGAAATACGTGGGGTTGGAAGACATGCATCACACACACACGCACACTTATTACAACACACACACACACACACACACACACACACACACACACACACACACACACACACACACACACACACACACACACACACACACACACACACACACACACACACACACACACACACACACACACACACACACACACACACACACACACACACACACACACACACACACACACACACACACACACACACACACACACACACACACACACACACACACACACACACACACACACACACACACACACACACACACACACACACACACACACACACACACACACACACACACACACACACACACACACACACACACACACACACACACACACACACACACACACACACACACACACACACACACACACACACACACACACACACACACACACACACACACACACACACACACACACACACACACACTATTTGAGGTCCTTAACATGTTTGTTTAAGATCATTTTTCTGTTGGGGGTCATCTACCCCCTTGCATGCTTTATTTTGCCTTTTTTGAGCCATGCATTAGGGCCTTTGCATTGACCTTTGTTTGGCCTTCTAGCCACTGAAATCCAGTGGATTTCAGTGGCTAGCATGCTGTTTTGAGTGCCAAAATCAGAGAGGGGTGACTCTCTCTCTCCTTGTTTTGTTTTCTAGCATTTTTGGCCTTACAAATGAGCCCTTATTTGCATGCTTCCAAGCCATGTTTCAGGCCATTTTTGATGAGTTTGAGGACCTGCATAGGCTCTTTCCAGAGCTTGTTTTTCCATATTGGATGTCCATCTTGCATGTGTAGAATAACCCTCTTCATAGCATATCAAAGGAACATCTCATTCTTGCATGCATTAACCATGTTTCGTGGTTTTGGGCTTTATTTGGCATGGCATACTCTAAATTTTGCTGGTTTAGTGGCCTCTTGATTGCCTCACATGCTTGTAGTGCAAATCCTCTTTATTAGCTTACATTGCATGCTATTTTGGCCTTTGATTCTAGCACTTTTTGGCCATGCCTTAAACTGATTTTGTGCATGTTTTGGACTGCCTTAGCTCTATTTTTAGGCCTCTTTGGTCGAATGATGCATGCTATGCATGCTTGTAGTGTAATGCCCATGCCTAGCTTGAGTTTTGAAGCTTCTTGCATGCTTGAATGGTGGTGTTTTCATGTTTTGGGTCATTGAGTATGTTATTTCAGAGCCTATACTTGTGTCATATTCCCATGTTTTCTATTCTTTAAGCGTGTTTGAGAGTTGTGCATGAATACCTCATTTATGGACCATTGCTGAGCTTCATTTCCATGCCTTTCGAGTCATAATCTCTCTCTTTTTTT
>NW_021025184.1:237863-273848 GCF_004153795.1 Camellia sinensis
TCATTAAGGCAGCTATCATGGCAGTCACTCACACGCATGCAAGGATGCTAAAGCATAAAGACTTACGGGTACTTCAAGCCAAAGAAAGAAGCTAATTAGAATCATGCATGAAATCCTAACTATATTGAAATGCCTAATGCAACACATGCAAAAATGCAACTAAGATAGGCTCGGCTATTCTAAAAATGGCATATGAAATGCAATACACGTATTCAACTCGAAATTGAAATACAATGCAGTTAGTATTGATGCACCGAACCCGGTGCATGCAAGACAGATAAATGATGCAAACATGCGAGCATAAGCATGCTAATTGTAACGTGCCCTAAACTAACCATCATAAGCTGGTAAATAAAAGAGAGAAATACGTGGGGTTGGAAGACATGCATTCACACACCACACGCACAGTTATTACAACATTGCCCTCCTCGGAGGGTTCAAATGAATAGTACAGAATAAACTAGCTAATCTAAGCTAATTAAACTAATTATTTCACAACATTAATTAATTAACGAATTAGCTAAGTAAGTAAGAAAACTAGCATGCAAATTAAAATTAAACAAAATGGACTATCTTAACTCTGTTCCTGAATGATAGGGATACATGGCATGCTCAAGTCGCCTTGTCGGGAATCCATCGCGATACCTCGAATTTGCCTCTGTTTGCAACTGGTCCAGAATACTGTACAAAGCTCCAGAGAGCTGCTGACCAGTTTTTTGCTGCTGGTTTCCCGGTTTGCTGCAACAGAGAGCGAGAAAGGGGCATAGCAAAGTATTTTCAACATATGTGTGGCATGACCACCTCCCCCGTCATTGCATAAGCTCTAAGGAGTGTAGTCCTTGATCCTCGTGCCACAATCACGCATCTCGATGCATATGGCCGAGGAGTCGGATTGCACGACTCGATGTAAAATGAATGCACATATAAACACAAACAAGGCCTAAACTCCATCATGAGTAATCCGGAGTGTCGACGACCGGAGAAAATCAGGCACGTTTCGTCACTTGGAGTACGAAACGTCCCTCGTTTCCCGTGTTTGGACTAAACCCTATTCCAAACACAATGCCATATACATGGCATACATAAATGCAACTCTAACATGCAACCTAAACATAATCCACTAAATGATGCAAACATGCAAATGATGATATGCAACATGTTACTAGCATACACAATGCTATGAAATAATCAATGGCATACTCAATGCACATGAAAACTATATGGCATACGCAATAACACACATGGAGACTAACAATGAAATGATCAAGGCATACACAATGCAATGGTCAATCATGCAACAACAATGGACTAAATGGCATATACAATGCAAGATTGGACTTAAACCAATATAGGTGAGACTTAGCTACACCCAAATCAGTGGCCAAACATGATGAAATTAAGGCAACAACACTTATGCAAACATGCACAATGCGAGGGACCAAACCTAAGGCACAAAGTGCAACTCTACTAAGGCATGGCAAGGATTAAATATGACATACAATCACACATTTTCCAGCTCTGAAATGTCATACAAAGTGGCTCCAAAATCATGCAAACACCTCACACAATGCATACTAGGTGGCTCGGATACCGAAACTAGTGAAGTGCATTACACTAGAGGTATGCAAAGCAATGCACAAATGACCAAACTAACCCCAAACAGTCCCTATGTAGGCCAAAATAGTAGGAAAATGGACTAAAATGATGACTCGAAAGGCATGGAAATGAAGCTCATGCAATGGTCCATAAATGAGGTATTCATGCACAACTCTCAAACACGCTTAAAGAATAGAAAACATGGGAATATGACACAAGTATAGGCTCTGAAATAACATACTCAATGACCCCAAAACATGAAAACACCACCATTCAAGCATGCAAGAAGCTTCAAAACTCAAAGCTAGGCATGGGCATTACACTACAAGCATGCATAGCATGCATCATTCGACCAAGAGGCCTAAAAATAGAGCTAAGGCAGTCCAAACATGCACAAAATCAGTTTAAGGCATGGCCAAAAAGTGCTAGAATCAAAGGCCAAAATAGCATGCAATGTAAGCTAATAAAGAGGATTTGCACTACAAGCATGTGAGGCAATCAAGAGGCCACTAAACCAGCAAATTTAGAGGTATGCCATGCCAAATAAAGCCCAAAAACCCACTGAAACATGGTTAATGCATGCAAGAATGAGATGTTCCTTTGATATGCTATGAAGAGGGTTATTCTACACATGCAGATGGACATCCAATATGAAAAAACAAGCTCTGGAAAGAGCCTATGCAGGTCCTCAAACTCATCAAAAATGGCCTGAAACATGGCTTGGAAGCATGCAAATAAGGGCTCATTTGTAAGGCCAAAAAATGCTAGAAAACAAAACAAGGAGAGAGAGAGTCACCCCTCCTCTGATTTTGGCACTCAAAACAGCATGCTAGCCACTGAAAAATCCACTGGATTTCAGTGGCTAGAAGGCCAAACAAAGGTCAATGCAAAGGCCCTAATGCATGGCTCAAAATAAGGCAAAATAAAGCATGCAAGGGGGTAGATGACCCCCAACAGAAAAAATGATCTTAAACAAACATGTTAAGGACCTCAAAATAAGACTTTTTTCAGTTTACACCGAAGCTCAAAAATGCTTGCAAGTATGGCTAAAAGATGGAGCAAAAAAAGCTTAAAAGAGGGAATAGTGTGTTACCCTTGTAGTTTCAGCAAAACTAGCAGCTTCTTGGACCAAAAACAAGCTCTTTGAGACCTCTCAAGACCCCCAAGAACCTTAGATCAATGGTGGAGGTGTGTGGCTATGAGGTGTGGTGTTAAAGGCCAAGAACAAACACCCTTTCTAAGCCTAGAATGTAGAGATATAGAGAGATATATGTGCTTTTCCTTAGACAAATTTTTTTCAACCTCTTTAAAGGAGAGGGAGGCCCTCTCTTATAGAGAAACAAGAGGGTTCAAGCTTCTTGTAGAAGCTAGAGCAAAGGTTCAAGAGGTTCAAACTTCTTCAAGAAGCTAAAACAAGGGTTCAAAAGGTTCAAGCTTCCTCAAGAAGCTAAAACAAAGGTTCAAGTTTCCTCAAGAAGCTGAAACAGAGGTTCAAAAAGTTCAAACTTCCTCAAGAAGCTAAATCGAAGGGTTCAAAAGGTTCAAGCTTCCTCAAGAAGCTAAAATGAAGGTTCAAAATGTTCAAGCTCTCCAAAAACCGTGCCAAACGGAGAAAGTTAGGTGGTCCCGAACCGGGGCGTACGACCGACGGCTCCGAAAATTGGAAACCGGTCTCCAAACGGAAAAAGTGGCCTACGACCGCGAAAAGTAGTCTACGGCCACTGAGAGATGATCTATGAGACCTCTCCCTCCCTTCGGGAAGAGAAAAACAAGACCTGGTTCGCAAACTGAGGTAAGACACAAAGGGTCCCGAGGTCCGGGGGTAAGGCTCTTAGCCGAAACTCCGAAACCTCAGAACGAGCACAACATGCACCATCACCGAGCGCTCAATCGATGACGTCTGAGTCTTAAGGTCGGTCAAAAATGGGGTGTCTACAGCATCTTATAACTAAAAAGAAAAATGATATAATTTCATATTTTATGAGTCATAAAAATAATAAAATAAAAAAAAAAAAATCATAACTAAACCCAAAATAAGACATAACTAAAATAATATCATAACTTAAGAAAAAAAATTGGTTAAAATCGAAATTGACATAACTAAGGGTGTATATGATACACCCTTTTAAAGGGGTGTATATTAGAGTTTTCCAATAAATGAAGTGTAAATTGGGTTATGTAGGCTACAATTAGGTAGCATCTACACAATTTTTAGTTAATCACTATATATATAGTCAATGTAATTATATAAGAAAAGATTTAGGGAAAATTATATTTGTAGTTTTTTGATTTTAGTATTTTTGACATTTTAGTTGTTATAATTTTAATTAGCTTGCTTTGGGGCCAGTCAACAGTTGCCTCGGCCTCCAAAATTTGATAAAATTTAGGGCTTACAATTAGGAATAAGTATCATGTGGTTTTATTTTAAATTTATGTCATAATTACTTCAATATTAATTTAATCTATTAATTTTTTTATTTTATTGTATCAGGTCATTTTTGGTTTGTGTCTATTTAATGTTTCACGTTAAAACTTTCACTCTTAGTTAAAAGTAGCAAGTGTATGGAGAAATTAATGTTTTTTTTTTTTTGCAAGTTTAAATTTATTGAAACTAATCTCTACTAAATAAAATTATTCATAAAATATTGATTTCAACTCAATTATATTTCCTTATTTTTTTAAAAAAAAATGTAACATATAATTATTATATTATTTTTAATAGAATGACTCTAAAATATGTAACAAACAATTCATATCTTAAATGAAAAAAATTATAACATATAATTATATATATTAATAGAATGAATCTAAAATATGTAAACAAAAATACATATCTTAAATGGGGAAAAATAAAATAAAATCATATTAGTCTAACTTTTTAATTTCGTGTAAGGTTTAAGTTATATGGAAAATTCTCACCAGCCCTAACTATTTTAGGAAACTGAAAAATAAGAATTTAATTCAACTAATCTAAGTTCACAATCAAAACCGAAAGGTCATAGTAAATTATGAATGCTTATTAGTTCTATATTTAAAAAGGGTTTGGCTTTCCTTCCATCCGTGATCAGATTGGAGAGTACTATTGGGTTTGTAGGGGCGAACCACGGGTCTCGTTTCGATAATCCGAACCGTACAATATGTAGAACTCATTAAGTACTATATATTTGTTAAAAATCACGTTGATCGGATATCGATAGCTAATCTCATCGGATCAGATTTCTGATTGATCGCGTAGCTATCGATATCCGATCAACATGATTTTTTGCAAGTATATAATAATACTCGATAAGTTCTACACATTGAATGATTCAGATTATCAAAACGAGACCCGTGGTAGGCCTCCACGGGCCCAACAACACCCTCCAGTTCGATCATAAACTACAGAGAAGCTAGACCCATTTAAAAATACAATAAAAGTACTATTTGATTAATACTTTTCCGTAATTTTTTAAATTTTATTTTGTATTATAAGTTTAATATTTTTTTTCTTTGTTGTAATCTAGATTTGTTAAATCATAAAGCAGTAAGACTTATTTTTAAATTTTTTTGTTATTGTAATGATTCGTCATATCTTGAAATATATAAAATAAATGTTAGTGGTGTTAGTTATAACTCATTAGTGTGATGTTTGTTATGACTTGGTTATACACATTGTCATATTGATTATGACATTGTTTTGGCTATGATTCAAAATGTGTATAGTTATGATTTTTTTTTTTAGTTATGATTGAGAAATAATAAGTTACGACGTTTGCAGTAATCAACCCCACAAATGTCATACCTTGCAAATAGTTTACACTTTTGAGGGTGTATACAATAATATGACGTGCACCTTTTGAAACAATATATGATATGCAACTATTGTGTGATTCATGTTGTGTCGCATTATAAAAAATGACTTGTTAAATCGATCATCCAACAGATTACATGAAAGAATCATAAATTTTTCCAAATATCATAACAATTACAATGAATAAGACACTATCAATCATAATAATACGACAATGACTCATAACAAATATAATTATTTCTAACAAATTATCATAACATTTTATTTATGATTCACCATAACAAATCATAACTTTTACTAATAAATCATAACCATAGCACGTTGATTATAACTTTTCTCCAAAATCATAACAATATTCACAAAAATTCACCACTATGAAAATTTCAAACACAATTGTGTAATCAATTGTATAACATATAACACAAATATCTGTTAGGGAAAATATGTGATTTCCCACAAGTAAATCAATCAATGGGAATAAAAACTAATGCGGAAAAATTAAATCAAAGGCAACACAAGAATTTTTACGTGGTTCCCTCAATGTGAGGTACGTCCACGGGATCGAAATCCGATTCCGCTATCAACCAAAAAAGTTCCAAACGATTACAAACGAGACACTAATGGTCTCATAAAACCACCCTTAGGTGAATTCCAAATAATCACAAATAAATAAGAGGAAAGACCTCACCAAATTGATGAACCAAAATCTTCAGAATCAGAGTTGAAGAAGACCCAAAATAATAACTCAAATCAAACTTTGAATCAAGAGCAATAATAGCACAAAACCAAGCACAATCAACCAACCAAATGATCATCACGGCTGCTCCTCCACCAAGCAAAAAAACGGCTGCCTCTTTTCCTTGGAAAAACAATATCAATCATATTTGTGCATCTAGGGTTTTTTTATCAAACCCTTAGTTCTTTCCAAATTGGATTGGGTCTCCACAAATTAAATATAATATATAAAAATATATTATAATTAATACTAAACCAAATTAAACTCTTTTTTCAAAACCAATTGGGTCCTACACTCCAATAAGGAGGTATACCCAACAATTCTCCCCTACCGACTTAGGTGGAGATATCAACCATACCGCCAAAGTTCGACACTTTAAATGTTTGCTCTCGACAAAGTCTTTGTCAACATATCTGAAATATTATCATCTGTGTGAACCTTTTCGAGTTGTAACAATTTCGAATCTAACACATCACGAATCCAATGGTATCTCACATCAATGTGTTTCGATCTTGAATGAAAGGTAGAATTTTTACTCAAGTGAATAGCACTTTGACTATCACAATAAAGCACATACTTTTCTTGCTTCAAACCCAACTCTTGCAAAAATTTCTTCAACCATAACTCTTCTTTGCAAGCTCTATAATGGCAATAAATTCAGCTTCGGTAGTTGAGAGAGCAACACATTTTTGTAATTTAGATTGCCATGCCATAGCTCCCCTGCAAACGTTATCAAATACCCCGAAGTAGATTTCCTAGAATCAACATCACCGGCCATGTAGAATCTGTGAACCATCAAGCATCGGCTTACCATCTCCAAACACAAAACACACCTTCGAAGTCCCTCGAAGATACCTTAGAATCCATTTTACCGCTGCCCAATGTTCTTTACCTGGATTAGAGAGAAACCGACTCACCACACCAACGGCGTGAGCAATATCCGGCCTTGTACAAACCATGGCGTACATCAAAGAACCAACTGCTGAAGCATAAGGAACTTTCAACATCTCTTCTTTGTCTTTCTCACTTGTAGGACATTGATTCGAACTAAGCTTGAAGTGATCCGCAAGTGGACAACCAACCGGCTTTGCTTTATTCATGTTGAACCTCTCAAGAACTTTCTCAATGTAGCTTTCTGAGACAACCAAATCAATCCCTCTTTGCGATCACGAACAATTTTCATACCAAATATTTGCTTTGCCGGCCCCAAATCTTTCATAGCAAAAGATTTAATCAACTCTACCTTCAACTTGTTAATCATGGTAGAATCTTGACCCACAATTAACATGTCATCAACATAAAGCAAAAGAATAATAAATTTACCATCCGAAAAATTTTTCACTAACACACAATGGTCCGAAGTGGTTTTAGAAAAACCATTATTCATCATGAAAGAGTCAAATTTTTTGTACCATTGCCGCGGAGCTTGCTTGAGGCCATACAAACTTTTTTTCAATTTGCAAACAAATTTTTCTTTCCCTTCTCCACAAAACCTTCTGGTTGCTCCATGTAAATTTCTTCTTCAAGATCACCATGAAGAAATGCGGTCTTCACATCAAGTTATTCAACTTCAAGGTTCATACTTGCAGCCATGCCAAGTACAACCCGAATAGAAGACATCTTCACAACCGGTGAGAAAATCTCATCAAAGTCAATACCTTTCTTTTGCCCAAAGCCTTTCACAACAAGACGTGCTTTGTACCTTAGATTCTTCCTATCATTCTTCATTTTGAAAACCCACTTATTTTTCAGAGTTTTCCTCCCTTTAGGCAACTTCACTAAATCATAAGTGTGATTTTCAAGTAAGGAATTCATCTCCTTTTCCATGGCCTTTTTCCAATCATCTTTCCTTGCATGCTCAATTGCTTCTTGGTAGCTCTCAGGCTCCCCTTGATCAGAAATCAACACAAATTCATTGGGAGGATACTTTCTTGAAGGTTGTCGGTCCCTTGTAGATTTCCTCAACTCAAGTTGTGGTGACGGTACTTGAGTTGGATGTTCTTCCTCAATTTCTGGCTCAACTTCATTAGGATTAGCATCATCCTCCATATCTTCAATAGGTGGCTGCACATCTCCCCCATTTTCATCATCAACTGAAGATGAAGGAGATAGGTCCATGTCAATGAGATCACTAGTTTTTGGCTCCGGTTGATCACCTTTGCCAAAGTCTTCAATTGTTTGGTCTTCAAGAAACACAACATCACGGCTTCGAATGACTTTCTTGTCGACTGGATCCCACAATCTATACCCAAATTCATCACGCCTATAGCCAAGAAAAATACATTATCTTGACTTACTATCAAGCTTGGACCTTTCATCCTTTGGAATGTGAACAAAAGCTCAGCAACCAAACACTCTCAAGTGCTCATAAGATACATCTTTACCAGTCTAAACTCTTTCAGGAACATCACCATTCAAAGGATAGCAAGGAGACAAATTGATCACGTCAACCGTTGTACTCATTGCCTCATGTAGACACCCCATTTTTGACCGTCCTCAAGACTTGGACGTCACCGTTTGAACACTCAGTGATCATCCATGTTTGTGTTCGTTTGGAGTTCCCGGAGGTCTCGGCTACGTGCCTTGCCTTAGGATCTCCGAATTCGATCGTTTGGTGTCTGGTTTTGCACCAAACACTTGTGTTTTGCCTTAGAGGGGTAGGGAATGCCTTGTGAGGCATCCCCACACACCACCGGCCATGGCCAGAGGCCACTGGCTGGTTTTTGCTTCCACCGGCAATGTATATTGCCGGTCGGCACTATTTGTTGCCGGTCGGCACTCTTTTTTGCCAAAATGGCATCTTTGGCCGGCCGACTACTGTGCATCTGCTTTTGCAGATATTTTATCACAGCTGTCTTGCATTTGGCTCCCCTCCATACACGTGTATGGAGGGATGGACCCCTTGTTAGCTTACCTTGTAAGCTTTACAAGATTGGCTCCTCTATAAGAGGAGCCCTCCTCTCCCTTGCTTAGGGTTGGACTTTTTAGAGATAAAAAAACACAGAGGAGAGCTCTGGTTTTTAGGGTTAGGGTTTGATATATATTCTATCTCTATACCTCTCTCATTTTAGCCTTAGTGTGTGTATTTTGTCTCACTTTTGCCCACAAGCACCCACCGTTTCACCTTCCTTTGGTTACTGAGGTTCTAAGGGGTTGGTTTTGGTGTTTTGGAGCTGGATTCAAGTCAAAGAGGGCTGTTGGAGCACCATTGTTAAAGGGGTCTTCAAGGGTAAGAAACTAGTCCCTTTATTCCCCATTTTTGCATTGTATTTTTACCCATCTTTGAACTATTTTTGTGCTTAGTGTATAACATAAAAAAGTTCTGTTTTTTAGCCATCTTGATTGTTTATTAAGAGTGTTTTGTGGTTTGGGTTTGTTTGACCCCTCTTAAGCCTTGTAAGGCTCCTTTTTGTGCTATTTTGTGCAAGTTTCGAGACTTTGGTGTTTGGGCCTCTTCACCACTAAAATCTTGAGGGATTTCAGTGGCGAAGATGGTGCCTTGAAGTCTCCGAAAGGGGAGGGCCACCCCCTCCCCTTGTTGTCCTTGAAAGAGACCCTTTTTGGCCTCTTGAGGGAGCATCATGATTAAGTGTGTATTGATCATGTCTTGGCTGTTTTCCATGCTTATCATGCCATGATATAACCTTGTTGTGTGTTGGTTTTGGTACCCCATGCATGCTTAGCATACCTACCATGTAATGCCTTGTTATTGCCTTAATATGCCTTAGGTTGTTAGCCTTTGCTCTAGCATGTTTTAGGCTTAGTCTTGTGAAGGTTTTGTGCTCATTTTGCCATGCTTTAGGTCTGTCCATAGTTGTTTGGGTCGGCTTTGGCATGTTTAGTATAACCCCTTTGCATTCCGGGTTGTTGGCCTTAAGTATGTGAATGTGTAGTATGTGTCGCTTGCATCATTTCGGTGGTTTGGAACCACCCTACATGTTATTTCAGTCCCTTTGGCATGCTTATATGCTTGTATTCCATGACCCTTTTGATGTTTCAAGAGTTGATGTTTCATGTTTCATGTTTATGCCATGGTGTATGCCTCTAGGATTAGGTTGCTTGGATGCCATCTAAGTGGTTCTTGAGGCTTGCTTTTGAATGACTTGGGACTGTTTTGATTCAATTTGGTCATTTGCTTCATGAGTCATATGATCATGCTTTAGGTCCTTGGGTCTCGTTGCATGCATAGCTTGCATTGGTAGGTTAATTCGGCATCATTTCCTACACGTTTTCAAGGCTTATAATGCATGTCATATGTCCATGATTATTCCCTTTTAAATGTGCTTAGAAGTAGCCCTTTGAGGCTTAAGCATTTGTGCCTAAGTGTTGGTCCAACCTACTTGCATGTGTGTATGTATGTTTGATTCCAATTCCTTGACTTTTGGCCACTGTTTTGGGCTTATTTAGAGTTGCCTAAATCATGTATAACTCCATCTTTCCATCCGTTTGCATTGCCTCATGTTTGCTTGTATGCTTGCATAAGTGTCTTGCCATGTCATGTTGCATCCTTACCTTGCATGCCTAGGTTGCATTGCATCTTGCATGCATGCCTTGTTCCTTGACATGGTGATAGGAATTGGGCCTTAGTTCGTTTGTTTGGTTTGCATTTCATTTGACATGAAAGTTGCACACTTGATTCTTTGGGCCATCATGCATGGAAATGCGTGATTGGTGGTCCGAGAACCGAGACACATGCCCTTTTGAGTCACAAACATGATAGGGGACATGATTGGTGCATACATTGCTTGAATTGTATTGCCATGCAAGTTCTGTCCTCTGCTGCTGTGAGTTGCAGGTTCTGCAGGCATTCTTTGCCGACCGGCAGTAAACATTGCCGACCGGCAGTAAATCACTAGCCGATGGATTCATTTTGTGCCGGTGACCACAATTCACTGCCGATGGTAATTCTACTCAGCCGGTGGTGATTCCCAGTATCCAGAGAGGCATCCTTGAGGCTTTGGCAGTCTTCAGAGAGGCAGAGTAGGAAAAACAGAGGCAGACTATGCATGGCCGTGCACTTCCGAGCAGGACCCGAGCATGCGCTGCATCTGGCTCTCCTCCCGAGGCGGCTTACTGCTTTTCCTAGTTTAAATTAGTTTGTTAACTGATTAGGCAATTTGTAGTATTTAATTAGCTTGCGTAGTTAATTAATTTGTATTATTTATTTGGTCCCTCCGAGTGAGGGCAAATCTGTAATAAGTGTGTGTGAGTGGTGTGTATGTCTTCCAATCCCCACTTCTTTCTTCCCTTTTATTTACCTGCTTTGATAGTTAGTATTAGGGCACGTTTAAGGTTAGCATACCTCATGCAATGCATGCGTGCATTCATACATTTGCTTTGCATGCACCGGGCTCGGCGCATCACGCTAACTGCATTTGTACTTCAAATTCCGAATTGAATACATGCATTGACTGACTGCATTTCACATGCCATCCTTGGATTAGCCGAGCCCATTCTAGTAACATTTTGTATGCGATGCATTAGGCACTTAACATGAACTAGGAACATGCCATGTTTGCTAACTAGTTTATTGTCTTGGCACGGAGTACGATGTAGTATTTATGCTTAGCATCACGCATGCGTGTGAAGTGTTACTATGAACAGTAAGGGGGGGGGGGGGGGGGGCCCCGGGGGGGGGGGGGGGGGGGGGGGGGGGGGGGGGGGGGGGGGGGGGGGGGGGGGGGGGGGGGGGGGGGGGGGGGGGGGGGGGGGGGGGGGGGGGGGGGGGGGGGGGGGCGGGGGGGGTGGGGGGGGGGGGGGGGGGGGGGGGGGGGGGGGGGGGGGGGGGGGGGGGGGGGGGGGGGGGGGGGGGGGGGGGGGGGGGGGGGGGGGGGGGGGGGGGGGGGGGGGGGGGGGGGGGGGGGGGGGGGGGGGGGGGGGGGGGGGGGGGGGGGGGTGCTTGCCATGTGGCTAGATGCTATGTGAGAATAAAACTGTTTGAATGCCTGTGGGAGAAGGTTGGATTGTTTGAGTTGGAAAAAACTCGTTGAAATCCGTGTTTTAGCTACTTGCGAGAGCAAAATTCCAAAGCGTTCCAAAAACAAACGGAATATGCAACGCTTGTTTCGCAAATGAGGCAATCTAGTCTATACTTGTTTGCTGCGCGCATAACATATAATGCTAGGCTAATAAAATGGAATAAGAATACATAAGGATTGTTCCAAAACTAGATATCACGGTTAGTAGAGGCCGATCTTCGGATGGGCGAGCGGGGGTGCTCATAGCTGACCTTCCCCAATCGTACCCTAGCTCCCTAGCCGAGACAACTCCGGTGATGACGGACACGTGGCCTTCGGCACCGAGTCAGGGTTTCCTAAATTCCCCCATTTTAAAATATTTAGGTGGCGACTCTGTATCTGGCAAAGCAGTCCATGTTTGGCACTTCTTTCAAAAGAATCTGTTTTTCTCAAAACGATTTGCCAGATTTGGACTCTTTGGTTCAAGATTAAGAACCGTGACGATTTGAGAGTCCGAGTTGTAGTATCCCCAAAATGAACGGAACGGGACTCACCCTCCGGGGGCGTTCGGAGACGTCTATAGTTGCTGGCGACTCTGTTGGGGATTTAGAGAGCTTGACTCAAACTCGTGATATCCTGTTTTGATTTCACTTATGTGTTTCTTTGCATTGCATGTGCATTGGTGCGCCTAGGACACCGTGTTTGCCATCTGCCATTCCTGAACGGTTTGCCGGAGGCTTGTCTTGTCAAGGCATAACCATAAGGTTAACCGGTTATGGGCTCTGACAGTATGGGAACACAAACCCCGGTTTTACCGGGGCACCCTTTTCGACCTAGTGCATATTCGGAATCCATAGAGACTATTCCAAACTAGGACAAGTTGCTTACCCGATATTAGGTTGTTTGAAACCACTGTGTGCGTAGTGAAACCCTAGCTCCTGACAAAATAGGACAGGGAAACCCTACCCCAATATAGGGGTGTTTTGGCTCTCTATTCTTGCTATGTGCTTTTAGAATGTATCTCTACAGGAAAGTACATACCAGTTTGCAAGTTTGAGTATCGGGCCCGAGGGCACCAGTATCAGTGTTGTTGGGAATCAGTTATCTGCGGGTATCAGTTCAGTTTTGGGGACAGTGATTCTGGGGAACAGTTATCAGTAGTGGAGTACAGTTATTCGGCTACACCTGTGTTTGATCCGTTTGGGGCTGAAATGCTGTTTGTTTTTCCCTTCAGGGGTTCAGAGGGTCAGAGGATTGGTATAGAATAACCAGTGTTCCCCCTTTGCTGAGGCAGGACTTATGACGACGCAGAATTCAGAAGAGTTCGTGGTTATGACGACTGCATTAGATCAAGGGATCACTCTGCAAAGTGAAACCAACATTGATATGCCGCATCCACCCAGGTCGCCTGTTGTGCACCCGGTCTGGGCCCCTCAGTTATATCAGGCTCGTGAGCCCACCACCTTTGAACTAATGGGGATGATAGGTGATCTCCAAGGGTCTGTGGCGGATCTCGCCTATGGAATGTCAGCTTCACCTCCAGCCGCACCATATGCCGGGAGTTTTGTACCCCAGGAACCCCCGCTGTTGGGACGCATTGTGATTGAACTTAGCCAACCGGAGATGGCCTCCAGCTATGGTAATGATATGTCAGCATCGACCCAAATCCTCGATCAGGCTGAGGCCAGAGGAAAAGACAAAGCAAAGGCAGACGCCGATCCCATTGAGCAACTGTTGTGGGCAGTCGAGGCTTTGAAAGCCGGGGGGATGAATAAGCAACAGATATCCGCAGTTGTGGCAAAAACTGTGGAGGATGCTTTCCTCACCCCACCTGAGGGTAGCTCAAGCCAGTCAGAAAATCGGGATAGGCCCCGTCATGCCAGAACAGTTCCTCCTATTCCCAGCCCTGCACCCAGGAAAGATCAGAAAGCCAATGTGGCGCCTGCCGACCCTTTCGCTTGTGCGTCTAGTAAGAACACTCAGACTTCAAAATACCTGCCCCGAGGGTGTAGGGTCTTTCATGCTCTCTACATGCCTCTGTCTAAGGCGCTCCAGATCCTTGCCGAGAAGGGACACCTTAAACCCTTGGAGCCTCGGCCTCTCCCAAAGAATCTCCCTGCCACGCATGATGCTGCTCAGTACTGCGCGTACCACCAGCAGACAGGCCATGTAACCGACAATTGCTTCCGCCTCCGTCATGAGGTGCAAGATTTGATTGACAACGAGGTTATCCTCCCGCCCACCTCAGCCAAGTCCGTTACCACCCAGTTACTGGATTTTGAGGACACAGATACTGCAAGTATGTAAAGTGAACCACCTATGGGCGGCATTCGGTATATTTTGGATGTAGCGTCTGGCACACATTCTTGAGCATCGGTGAAACCGAGTTTTGTGAATTCTGGCTTGGGTATCGAGTCAGTCTTTTGTTTTGAGTTCGTCTCTTTGTTTTGAGTCAGTTTTTTTGCTTAAGGGTCTGTCTTGTTGCATCGAGTCAGTCCCCTTTGTATAGAATACCAGGATATTCTGGGATTGTTGTCTCGAACACCATTTTGTCTTGTAATTACCCGTTTTGGTTTTTGAGTCTATTTCTGCCGAGGGGCTAGTTATACCAACAAATTTGAATGAAACAGCTGTTGCTATCTCACTTTCGTGCTCGCTTTCAGTATAAGTACCAGAGGATTTGAATGGGCTGACAGTACATCTCGCCTGCTCTCCCGCGCGCCGAGCTCACTGCATTAACCTAAGTTTTTCAAAAACCCCTTTTGAACACTGCAGTGACAAAAACAAAGAGGAAGGAATTCCTCGGGTTTTGCAAAATTTTGATCATCTTAAGAGAAAGAGAGGCATGCTAAGCCCTTAATGAATGAAACCATGCTTGTCGACGTGGGTACTGGGAAGGACCCTGGCTTGATCCAGATTGGTTCCACACTATCTTCGGCGCGAGCGATTTGTCGCTTTCCTAAAAACTTTCAAAAACAAATATTTTACACGGCCCTGTGAAGACCTGTGTGGAATCGCTCTTGAGATTGTGCAGCCTAGGATCGCTCTCAGCCTCAAGATTCAACTCGTCCGTCTCGAACCTTGAACCCGTTCAGCAAATTCAACGGTCAAACGTCACGCAAGGTCTATATGGCTAGATCAGAAGCAGCCCTCGAACAAGAGGCACCAAAGCTGAGTCAAAGAGAGTAGATCTCACCAGAAGAAGCTCGTCGAGCAGCCATGATGGATTCTTCTGCAAATCATTGCAACAGCCGTTCTCCCAGACACAGAGAGGCTTCAACTTCAGAAACCATTTGGCATGGACTTGTTACACTTTTTACCCTTTAAGAGGCTCGCTGGGCCGAAAACCCGGAAGGGCGACCCAGGCAAAAATTAGAGCAAGAGAAAAATACAAAAAAAAGAAGAAGCAAAAAGAAAAGAAAAGAAAAGAAAAGAAAAGAAAAATGCGGAGAAGAAAAGAAAAAGAAAAAAGGAAAAAAATAAAAGAAGTTCGCAAGGTCGAAAACCCGCATCGGGCACCTTGGCAAAAATTAGAGCCTGAAAAAGTGAAGGTTAAAATACCCGAGTGTACCTTAACCGGAACTACGTAAGGCTTGATTCCCATGTTTGGGATACGTAGGCAACTTCATTCTGAAGTCCAGCCCCCAACGCTTTCATAGCGTTTCAATCCATGCAATGGTTTCGACTTCATCCCAAAGTCTAGTCGCCAACACCTTCCAAGGTGATTGTGTCCATATATTTGTTATAACCGTCTTCGTCATCTCTATGTCCAAGAGTTCGACCACCACCAATGAAGACTGCTTGCGGATCGCTGCGGCATCATCCAAACAAGGGGCAACTTTCCGTTGCCACCAGTCATCGCAAGACGCCATTCGAACCAGGGGCAACTTTCCGTTGCCATCCACCCCCTTTAAGCCAGAGGCAATTTTCCATTGCCTCCGATCCGAGGTCGCGCATCTCAAAGAGTAAGTTCCATGCTCGTTGAGCATTGACCGTTTGTAAAATAATTTTTGAAAATTTTTATTGAGGTTGACTATTTTCTCGAAAACTATTTCGTTTTCCAAAAATGGACCATTTTCTTGGACCCAAAAAGGAAAATTTTCAGTGCTTACAGCCTGACTTGTATGGCTTTCAAATCAAAAAATCTAACAAGTACGTTAATCCGACTCTCATCTTGAT
Organism: Camellia sinensis; assembly: GCF_004153795.1. Classification (NCBI taxonomy): domain Eukaryota; kingdom Viridiplantae; phylum Streptophyta; class Magnoliopsida; order Ericales; family Theaceae; genus Camellia; species Camellia sinensis. The sequence continues at coordinate 254,122 of NW_021025184.1, forward strand.
CAAAATTGTTTTAGTAGAAAACCAAAACGAAAAATGGTCAAAGTGATGAATTAGGGGCGCAGTTGAGTCAGGTATTCGATCTTTCCCCCGTCGTCAACGTACTTGCCAGGAGGGCACTCTACTCATCAGAAGAAATAGCTGTGAGCTAACGGCGTCGGGCATGAACCCGCAACTTCCTATTCATTCATTAATCACCTTGGGGAGGGACGAAAAATGAGAGAATAAAGAATAGAGAGGTGTAAGTTGAGAGAAAAGTAAGAAAAAGGGTTTTTGAGAGAAAAACCGAGCCTGAGGGCCGAGTGATGTGAGAATCACAAAATCAGAAAGGGTGGGAAACAATACCCAGAGAAACCGGCTCCTCGTGATCTGAGGTCCCTCGTCTACGTTGACGCGTCCGCGTGTTGTGTCTCTTCGACTTGCCGGTCTCGTCTTTTGTTTTAGTCTTTCCCGAGCGTGTCTCGTTGTGTTTAGGTCGTGTACCCTTTTGTTTGAGTCCTCTCCGCTCTCGATACCCCGGTTTGAAAAACCCTTATTTAATTTCAAAAATTGTTTATGCTCAGAATGTTGTGTCATTCTCTATATTCGATTGTGTTTCAACTCCAGCTGGTTTCACCTACGTAGTCCGTCTTGTCAGATTGGGCTGTTTGTTCGGGATTTGCTATGTGCAGAATGAACCGAATGCTGTGTTATGGGCTGTATGCAGATTAATCCCCAATAGAGTAAGGGCTGTGAGTCCGGAATCAGGCAGTGGGTTGCTTCGGTTATTTTGCTGTTGGCTGTTTAGTTATCTGATTATTACAGTGCAAGTGTTCAATTTTCAGGCAACCAATCAATTTCATTTACATTGAGGTGTAATATGGTGTGATGCGATGCAAAGTATGAAATGTAAAGATATGTAAATGTAACACTTTTTAAGATAAAAAGTTCATTTCATTATCTATCTTTTTCAAATACACAAGTTTTGGAAAACAAAAATCTACCTGCGGCAGTACAAAGTATCCTAACTACCAACAAAAGAGAAAAGTACAAGAAGGAAAAAAAATAACAAAAATCCATATCCATGTCAAGCACTCCGAGGGCTATCGGTCTGTCCTAGTCCTCTTCCTGGATGAAGGTCCAGGAGCATCATCAGCATCGTCATCAGAGCCCGAGCTATGCTGCCTCTGGTCTCCTCCTCCGATGACTCCGCCTCCGCCTCTGCCTCTGCCTCTGACTCCTCGTCATCATCATCATCAGGGACTAGAGCTCACGAACTACTCCCGATATGAGTGCGCCCCGCCTTGGTGCGGGGGAATGCTCTGCCCTCCTCATCTCTCCCTCGGGCAGGGACGGAAGGTCCGGCTGGAATACCTCCTACCATGGGAATCTGAAAGGGAGGCTGAAAAAGTACATAAAAGGCAAATGCATCAGTATACTGTGGACAGTTTATCAGTGCAGAATGCGGTGTATGAGTACAATGTATGAATGCTGTGAGCAGGTTATCAGTGCAGAGTACAGTGCAGAATGCAGTGTATGCAGTGTATCAGATGCTGTGAGATCAGTGTATCAGGTGTTGTGCCATGCATCAGATTATCTGAATCAGCTTGTGAGTGATTTGAGGTCGTGATCAGAAGAACATACCGGAATACTGTAAAGGGCCAGGAGATCAAAGGTTCGCTGTAGCATCCCCATCATGGAGGCATTCATCTCCAATGACTGCCGGGTATACTCAGAAGAAGCCTGCAAAAGTATCAGATGCATCAATATTCGGTGGAATATCAAATAAACTGAAATGAAATGACTGTACAAAAATGCAGTAATACATACCAGAGGCAAGTCGGGGACACCGACAAACTCATGATCAGCCGGCGGAGGGGCGAAGGGGATCTAGTAGGTCGCCCTACCCTGCCCTCGGAAAGTCAATGAAGTGGGCAGAACAGGCCAACCGGTCCCCCGTCCCCCCCGAACTCCGCCCCTGCCACGGACTCGAGCCCTCCTCGAAGCTCCTGCTCCAGCTCCCGCTCCTGCCCCAGCCGCTGGCGCCACGGGCCTGGCTCCCTCCGCTCGACGGCCGCCGCTCAGAGACCTCATAATGTACGTCTGTACGTACTCTCTGTAGTCGCCGATGCCTCTGAAGCGGGTCGCCTCCCAGCCGATAGTGTAATCGGCCATCTGCTCGGTGGTGAGCCTCTCGGTCTCCCTCATATCCTCAGGAGGGTGAACCGGGACTATCTGCTCCGGTAACCCTAGGGTCTGGCGTAGAAAACGCTCACCCAAGTACCAAGCCCGACAGACCGGGCCCTCCAGTAAGATCCGGAAACGCGAGGTCTCCTTAGCACCGGCAAATCGGTCCCACATCGTCGCCGGCAACGGAGCCCAAGGCTGCCAAGTAATCTGAAAGTAACATACAGTCTGTTATCTACTGTTTTTGAAATATGCAGTGGAAAGGCGAAGCTTAAATGAACTGCAAGTAAAACATACCTCGGCAGGGGTAATGGTGTCGAAGTAGCAGCGGAAAAAGCCAAATGTCTCTCGCGGCCTCCAGGTGCATCTCCCATCAAAGCGGCGCGAAAAAGGGACGACCAGAGGAGTCTCCGTCGCCGGTACGGGAGCGAGCCTAGGAAAGTAGTCATAAACCCACAACTGCAAGGTAAATGCCAGTGCATTTATCAGATAAAGTAGAATATAAAGCAAAAGCAGAAATAGCAGAGCCGTGTGTTATGCAGTGTATTGTGCAAAGTGTGCAGTGTGAGCAGTGTACAGTCGGTGTAAAGCAGAGTATGTGTGTGCCGTGTGTACAGTATACAACAAGTATAAAGCAGACTACAGTGTGTGCAGTGTACAGAATACAGAAAGCAGAATGCAGAAATGTAAAAAGGAAAGAAGACGTACCTTCCAGACACGCCAATAGCCCCCGAGCAACTGTCCGCTGCCGCGGGAAGCTGAGCTCATATATCTATAGAGAGTGGCCAGAGCAGCGCCACCCCAGTCGTAATGCAAGATGTCCCTGACGTCCACCAGTGCGCTGAGCAGGTAGAGAGGCACGGTGTTCGCCCGGTCGGCGAAGATGGTCGTCCCAAACAAGAACATGAGGAAGCCGCGTGCGTATCTCTCCACGGCCTCCGGGGTCATCGGGGCTGCATCAACAAGGGTGGGCTGGACCCTGAACTGCACCTCGAACCAGGAATATCGGACAAAGCCTAGACGAGCGAGAGGTGGCACCTCACCCAGCAGATAGACCTGAGCGGCAGTCCACTCGTCCATGTCGGTATCAAAGGGGATCGGATCACCCCCTACCCCGATGCCTGTGAGCATCGAGAAATCGTAAGGGGTCATCGTCATGTCTCCTGCCGCGGAGAAATGGAATGAATCGGTGGTGTCCCACCACCTCTCCACCAGAGTGGCAAGGAGAGGTCTGCATGTAGTGAGCCTGGAGAGTCCTCTGCAGAAAGCGCTGAAGCCCGTCTGGTCCACTATGCGACGGACCGCATCAGGAAGCTCGGCGTACCACTCCCGAGCGCCGGTGTTCCCATACCCGCGGATGGTATGGGAATCTCCCTGTAATCAAAAACAACAATCGCAAGGCAATATTCAAAATACAGTTCTAAGAAGCATACAGATGTAGCATGTGTGCAAGTTTGACAGATTTAAACAAATACCGGGTGCCGGTGTGCTTATAGTGTGTGATGCGTCAGCGTGTTTGGGTGGTTTAGAACAGATGTAGCATGTGTGCAAGTTTGACAGATTTAAACAAATACCGGGTGCCGGTGTGCTTACAGCGTGTGATGCGTCAGCGTGTTTGGGTGGTTCAGAACAGATGTAGCATGTGTGCAAGTTTGACAGATTTAAACAAATACCGAGTGCCGGTGTGCCTACAGCGTGTGATGCGTCAGCGTGTTTGGGTGGTTTAGAACAGATGTAGCATGTGTGCAAGTTTAACAGATTTGAACAAATACCGGGTGCCGGTGTGCTTACAGCGTGTGATGCGTCAGTGTGTTTGGGTGGTTCAGAGCAGATGTAGCATGTGTGCAAGTTTGACAAATTTGAACAAATACCGGGTGCCGGTGTGCTTACAGTGAACTACAACGTGTGATGCGTCAGCATGTTCGGGTGGTTCAGTACAGTATAGCATGTGCGCATATTGTCAGACTCAAGCAAATGCTGGGTACTAGTGGGTATGTAGTGAAATGCAGTGAGCGCAGTGTGTTTGAGTGATTCAGGGTTAGTGCAGTGTGTGTGCATGTGTCAGTCCCAAGCAGATATCAACTGTACGTATGTTTACAATCAACTATAGTATATAGGGTATCTGAGCTAAAGCAGTTAAAGAGCATAAATAAGCTACGACAGTTTTGTGCCCTACGTTGCAGAAAGTAAAACAGAGAAAAGAGAATTACCTCAGAAGCGCCGAAGAATAGATGGGAGGTAGGCTCACGCAGTAATAGCTCGGGTGGCACGTGCCTCCCGAAGCTCCGAAACTGGCGAAGTCCGTCAGGGGGTAGAACATGAATCGCCGGCCGGTAGGTCGCCGGGTCGAATGGGCGCTTGCCCAAAGGTAGGAGCTCGGCCCCGGGATCCATCTCGTGATCCGGGGGAGTCCCGCCGCGTGGAACGTCGTCCGCCATGTCAAGAATGATGGGAAAATAGCCGGAGGAAGGAAAACCGGGCTAGGGTATGGAAAGTCAACCGAAAAGTCAACCCCCGAGAGGGTCGAAAATGGCCGGAAAGGCCGGGATGTGAAAAGGGTACGGAAATCAAGAGGAAAGCGAGGGGAACAAACCCCAAAAAGGTGGGAACGGCAAATGAGGCACCGAAACAAAGATTTGTTCGGTTGAAAATGTCCGAAACGCGAAGAAAATCGCGAATCCAACGACGAAACGGGTGTAGAACGCGAAGAAACGGAGAAAAGAAGAGAGGAAAATACTCTAGAGAGAGAGGGTGTGAGATTTCGGCGGAAGAGGAAGTGGGAAATAGGGTTTAGAAACCCTATTTTAAAACCCCCATGGTGAAATGTCGAATCTGTCCCGACTCAAGAACTTTTTGCCGGTCGGCAACATTTTGTGCCGGCCGGCAGAATATTGTGCCGATGGAATTATTTTTCAGCCGGTGGACAGCCGATGGCTTCCCCTCCCGGCCGGTGGTGTTCCCACAACCTTGTTTAGGCCATATGAGTAGTTTTTGGTCTTCATAGCTCAAGAAAGTGCAAGAAAGTGTATCTCCGACGCTCAACCGGCCTCCGTTTTGACCTCGGACCGCGTCTTCTGTGCGTAGCACTCCAACTCATACAATGTTGTATCCTTTGGTATCCTTTTTGCCTCTTACGAGATCCAAAAGTTACCCCGTGTGCGTTGCACGCGTTCATCGCACTATTTCGGTGCATTACATCGCCCTGTCATGCGCCTCACAGTTGCATTGTTATGCACGCACTACATGCGTTGTAATACGCACCCCTTGCATTGTCATGCACATCTCTCATGCATTGTCATTGCATTTTTTATTACAAGTATTGTCATGCATTTCAATACATATGTCGCCTCGCGCATCGTTCGCGATTGTCGTGCATTCCTTTACCATGCATTGTCATGCATTCCGAAACACGTGCGTTGTTACGCATTTAAGTCCGTTCGCATCATTTTACATTCCGTGTGGCATGCGTGTCAGACCTATATCATTTTGCATCTTATGAGGCATGCGTGTCTCATTTGTTTCATTTTGCATCTTATGAGGCATGCGTGTCTCATTTTTTGCATCTTATGAGGCATGCGTGTCTCATTTGTTTCATTTTGCATCTTATGAGGCATGCGTGTCTCATTTGTTTCATTTTGCATCTTATAAGGCATGCCTGTCTCATTTGTTTCATTTTGCATCTTATGAGGCATGCGTGTCTCGTTTGTTTCATTTTGCATCTTATGAGGCATGCGTTTCTCCTTTGTTTCATTTTGCATCTTATGAGGCATGCGTGTCTCATTTGTTTCATTTTGCATCCTATGGGGCACGCGTGTCTCATTCGCCTCATTTGCATCGGCACGCGTGCCTCATTTGCATCGGCATGCGTGCCTCATTTGTATCAGCATGCGTGCCTCATTTGCATCGGCATGTGTGCCTCATTTGCATCGGCACGTGTGCCCCATTCTCATCGGCACGCGTGCCTCATTTGCATCGGCACGCGTGCCTCATTTGCATCGGCACGCGTGCCCTATTTGCATCGGCACGTGTGCCCCGTTCTCATCGGCACGTGTGCCCCGTTCTCATCGGCACACGTGCCTCGTTCTCATCGGCACGCGTGCCCCATTTGCATCGGCACGTATGCCCCATTTGCATCGGCACGTGTGCCTCATTCTCATCGGCACGTGTGCCTCATTTTCATCGGCACGTGTGCCCCATTTGCATCGGCACGTGTGCCCCATTTGCATCGGCACGTGTGCCCCATTCGCATCGGCACGTGTGCCTCGTTTGCATCGGCATGCGTGCCTCGTTTGCATCGTCTTACATTCCTTGCGACCTGCGTTGTCTTGCATCCATTTTTTGTAATCAATTTCATTAGTTGCGTAGACCGCATGTTAATTACATTACCTGCGTAGACCGCATATTTGTAATCAATTTCATTACTTGCGTAGACCGCATGTTAATTACATTACCTGCGTAGACCGCATGTTTGTAATCAATTTCGTTACTTGCGTGGACCGCATGTTAATTACATTACCTGCGTAGACCGTATGTTTGTGATCAATTTCATTACTTGCGTAGACCGCATGTTAATTACATTACCTGCGTAGACCGCATGTTTGTAATCAATTTCATTACTTGCGTAGACCGCATGTCAATTTCATTACTTGCGTAGACCGCATGTTTGCTTGCGTAGACCGCATTATTGTTCAATTTCATTACCTGCGTAGACCGCATGTTTTGCTTGCGTAGACCGCATTATTGTTCAAATTCATTACTTGCGTAGACCGCATATTCTACTTGCGTAGACCGCATGATTGTCCAACTTCATTGCTTGCGTAGACCGCATGCTTATGATCAAATTCATTGCCTGCGTAGACCGCGTGCTCCATTTACACATCTGTACCTTCACAGCATTGTTATGCTCCCCACTTGCTTTGCGTTGCCACGCATTTCGAGTACACTACTATGCATGTTGTTAACAATATTATACCTGTTAAGTTTGTTTTCTTTGCAGGCACGATATTGTATGTACGGTTCATTTGAGGCTGGTGCAACCAGACGAGCCGCACAGGTATTGTATCCTCCGAGTGAGACGTATCGAGAATTACATAATTCTCTTACATCCTTTCTGCATTGTAGTGTAGTTTGGTGTATGCTAGCTTAAAGTTGTCGCATGTATGCTTCATTACAGCTTTCTTTGCATGATCATAAGTTATGCTCGGCTCCGTGCATTGTCTTGCATTTTCCCCCTGCCTTCGGGTGCATACCTTGTTTGTCTTGCATGTTTGTCTAAGTCTTCGGCCTTGTCAAAAATGGGTCGTCTCTGGGCTTTGACATTCACTCCCGTCATTGTTATGATTTTCGAGTTCTGTCAAAGAGGGGCAACTGTAGACACCCCATTTTTGACCGTCCTCAAGACTTGGACGTCACCATTTGAACACTCGGTGATCATCCATGTTTGTGTTCGTTTGGAGTTCCCGGAGGTCTCGGCTACGTGCCTTGCCTCAGGATCTCCGAATTCGACCGTCTGGTGTCTGGTTTTGCACCAAACACTTGTGTTTTGCCTTGGAGGGGTAGGGAATGCCTTGTGAGGCATCCCCACTATTTAGTGCCGGTCGGCACTCCCTTTTGCCAAAATGGCATCTTTGGCCGGCCGACTACTGTGCATTTGCTTTTGCAGATATTTTATCACAGCTGTCTTGCATTTGGCTCCCCTCCATACACGTGTATGGAGGGATGACCCTTGTTAGCCTTACCTTGTAAGCTTACAAGATTGACTCCTCTATAAGAGGAGCCCTCCTCTCCCTTGCTTAGGGTTGGACTTTTTAGAGATAAAAAACACAGAGGAGAGCTCTGGTTTTTAGGGTTAGGGTTTGATACATAATTCTATCTCTATACCTCTCTCATTTAGCCTTAGTGTGTGTATTTTGTTCTCACTTTTGCCCACAAGCACCCACCGTTTCACCTTCCTTTGGTTACTGAGTTCTAAGGGGTTGGTTTTGGTGTTTTGGAGCTAGATTCAAGCCAAGGAGGGCTGTTGGAGCACCATTGTTAAAGGGGTCTTCAAGGGTAAGAAACTAGTCCCTTTATTCCCAATTTTTGCATTGTATTTTTACCCATCTTTGAACTGTTTTTGTGCTTAGTGTATAACATAAAAAAGTTCTGTTTTTTAGCCCTCTTGATTGTTTATTAGAGTGTTTTTGTTTGGGTTTGTTTGACCCCTCTTAAGCCTTGTAAGGCTCCTTTTTGTGCTATTTTGTGCAAGTTTCGAGACTTTGGTGTTTGGGTCTCTTCACCACTGAAATCTTGAGGATTTCAGTGCCGAAGATGGTGCCTTGAAGTCTCCAAAAGGGGAGGGCCACCCCCTCTCCTTGTTGTCCTTGAAAAGGACCCTTTTTGGCCTCTTGAGAGAGCATTATGTTAGAGTGTGTATTGATCATGTCTTGGTTGTTTTCCATGCTTATCATGCCATGATATAACCTTGTTGTGTGTTGGTTTTGGTACCCCATGCATGCTTAGCATACCTACCATGTAATGCCTTGTTATTGCCTTAATATGCCTTAGGTTGTTAGCCTTTGCTCTAGCATGTTTTAGGCTTAGTCTTGTGAAGGTTTTGTGCTCATTTTGCCATGCTTTAGGTCTGTCCATAGTTGTTTGGGTCGGCTTTGGCATGTTTAGTATAACCCCTTTGCATTCCGGGTTGTTGGCCTTAAGTATGTGAATGTGTAATATGTGTTGCTTGCACCAAATAATTACAAATAAACAAGAGGAAAGACCTCACCAAATTGATGAACCAAAATCTTCAGAATCAGAGTTGAAGAAGACCCAAAATAATAACTCAAATCAAACTTCGAATCAAGAGCACTAATAGCAACAAACCAAGCACAATCAACCAACCAAATTGATCATCACGGCTACTTCTCCACCAAGCAAAAAAACGGCTGCCTCTTTTCCTTGGAAAAACAATATCAATCATATTTGTGCATCTAGGGTTTTTTTTATCAAACCCTTAGTTGTTTCCAAATTGGATTGGGTCTCCACAAATTAAATATAATATATAAAAATATATTATAATTAATACTAAACCAAATTAAACTCTTTTTCCAAAACCAATTGGGTCCCACACTCCAATAAGGAGGTATACCCAACAATATCATGACGTTGTCCTAACTTTTGTCATTATAGCACAAGTACCTGTTTATTCAATTGGCATGAAAGAGTGAATGGAAAATCATGAGTGAATGGAAAATCATAATTGATTGCAAAATTGGTTGGGCTGAAAGACCACAATTGATCATACAATCGATTAGTAGCCATTGTAAATGAAAGGTGGATTGAACAATTACAATTGAATGTACAATCGATTGATATGGGTTCATATTATTATTATTTAATCGATTGTACCATTCATTAGAATAAGAGAGATTCAATGACCACAATTGGTTGTGAGTTTTTGGAGAGAGAGTCTTCAGTAAAGAAATTTATAACCGGTTGAGAAGGTCCTCAATTTTTCTAATTAAATTATTTAATGGTTCAAATTAAACTTCTTGATATCTATTGGTTAAAAAGTAAGGTGCACATGATGTGCACATTTTGATGATGTACACACCCTAACAGTTCCCATGAATTTATAACAAAAAATATCAATCAATATGTATGACAAAGGTCAATATAAACAGTTCTGAAGATTAATTTGACGACGCTAATGATTTGCTAAACAAAAGTTAACACCTACAATTTATAAAATAGAGACTTGAACTAACTGTTCAATGGGACTTCAGGGATTGTACGAATTCAATATGGGATTTTCTATTGAAAAACTCTACTTACGCTTCGTTTGGGAAGCTAAAAAGTCACACTTTTTTTTACTATTTTAACCACAAAAAACAAAATTGACTTTTTAGCCCAATAAGATAAAATATCACGTCCAACTCATAATTATTACTTTCTTTCTCTCACAAAAAAGTTAAAAAAGCCAAAAAAGCCAAAAGCTCTTCCAAAACCAGACTTTTTAGCCCCAGGCTAAAATAGCCAAAAAAAGAAAAAGGCCAAAATGCCAACCTACTTCCCAAACGAACCCTTACAAAATCAAAATTGGATAAAGCTTTTTACAATGTTCTTAAAATTATTATTATGAATTAAGGCTAATCCATATAGATTTGAAAAACATTGATAAAAAAAACTATAGGTTAATACACTTTTAATTTTTAAGGTAAATCAACTTTGTGCCCTTGAAGTATTGCCAATTCATTTTTTGGCCCTAAACTTTATTTCCCAATTTACTCCTTACACCAGTGAATTTTTTTAGTGTGGTGTCTTTGGAAGATTCTACTTTTAATACAAATTAAAATTTAAAATAAAAATTATTGATAACGAAAATGCATGTTACATAATTTTGAAATCATTAAAGAAAAATGGTAAATTTAATATAATATAGGAGAAATTACGACGGTAATCTCTGTATTTTACTCCTTGTGTCATTTTAGTTTCTGTATTTTCAATTGGTTCAATTTTGATTCTGAATTTATGATTTTGTTTAAATTAATTATTATTCTTAGCATTTTTTTTAATGGAAAACACACACATAAGTGTCATGTGTCATATTTTAAATTGAAATAAAATTTAAAATTAAGGGTCAAAATTGAGCCAATTGAAAGTGTAGGGATTAAAATGACATAAGGGATAAAATATTGGAACCACCGGTGTAATTTGGCTTATAATATATTTTCAAGAAGAATTTTATTATACACACCCCATACCATATGCACCCTTAGTTACGCTATTTTCTTTTTTGGTTATGACCAATTTTCTTCTTTAGTTATGATATCATTTTGAGATTTTGGTTATGAATTTTTTTTTTTTAATTACGACTCAAAAAGTATGAAATTATGTCATTTTCTTCTATTGTTATAAAGTGTATATGGTATACACCCTCAAAGGTTGTGTATTGTAGTCTTTTCCTATTTTCAAAGTTAACATAAATTAGACAAGACGTGTGAAATAAGTTTATAGTCAAATTTATAGACATACACGTAGATATTAGAAATAAACAATAAGAAAAAAATTTAGTAAGATTGAGATTGTAGTAAAAGCAGATCATAGTGCTAATAGAATCGGAATTATAATGTGATTCTATACGATTTTATAACTACAATTATAGTCACTTTAAGATCTTAGGCTTCTTTTGAAAATTGTCAAAAAAGTCAGGTTATTGACATATTTGGGTTATATCATTTTTAAAATTTTGTCATGCCTTTTCGTAATAAATAAAAAAGTTAATTTTTTTTTGCACTTGCCAAGACAACCCTTAATAAATTTCAGATTTTACTGTGATTCGAATCATTTAACCCAACTAAAATTGTAAAATCATAAGATCTTACCATCTAAATTAAGATTCTAATAACCATGAAAAAAATCCTTGTACCTCATTTATCTACTGATTGATTCGACGCCCCATCACCTTGAATTTAATGTGTATTTTTATGTTTGGAAAATTTATGAATCTATGGTGTATTAAGATTCTGATGGATTAAGAATCCAGATTAAGGCCCTATTTGAAAAGTTGAATTTAGGTTAAAATAGTTAATAAAGATAAAATAGATTAAAATAATTAATAAGACAAAATGTCACATCCGAATCATAATCATTTCATTTTGTTTTCACAACCATCAAATCAATTAAAAAAAAAAAAAAAAAAACCAATTATTTTCCTAAACATAACTTTTTTAGACAGGCTAAAATAGTAAAAAAGCCAACTAAAATAACCTATTCCCAAATGGGGCCTAAGACTCTCAGTATACCAAAAATAAATTTAATGTGTATTTTTATATTTGGAAAATTCAAGAATCTAAAAAAATGGGTTAGGTTTTTTAGGTCAATGATCCAAAAATGTATTGCAATAGATTTGTAAGAACTGTTTACATTTAATTATTCAAATATGAAGTATATTAATTTGAAAACTAAATGGATGATGTTTAATGGAATCAAGTTTTTGTGCTTAGTTATGTTTGTAACACCATGCGAATGAACTCACAGGATAAATTGGCTACCATTGAAGAATTGACCATCCGTGGCATGGAGAATCTGATGGAAATTTGGCCTGGGGAACTTGAAGCTAAACTAAGAAAGATGACATTAGCTTGGTGTCATAAGCTCTCAAGTATTCTTTTCCCATCCAATTCAATTAAGGGCATGCAAAATCTTGAAGTACTGGAAGTGAAGGACTGTCGATCAATTGGAGTAGCCTTTGACCTTGAAGGACTTGTTTGGGAAGGCATGTTAGACATGGCACTCCCTTCATTAAAAAAGGTGGAACTACGCCATCTACAAAAGTTGACACATGTTTGGAAGGACAATTCACCAGGAATTCAAGGCTTTCAGAATCTAAGATCCTTAGTAGTAAATGAGTGCGATAGTTTGAGAAATCTATTCTCATACTCTCTAGCCAAACTTCTTGTAAAACTACAAGAAATAGAGGTAACTGAATGTGGTATGATGGAGTCAATCATTGGAAATGAAACAAATGCAGGTGATGTAGTGATAACAAATATGATCATGTTCCCTCAACTGAGTAGTCTCAAACTCAATAATTTGCCAAACCTTACTAGTTTCTGCTTTGAGCCTTGTACGTTTGAGGGATCGTTGTTGAAAACAATAGAAGTAATCAACTGTCCCAAAATGAAGATACTCCCATCAGCATTTCAGCGTAAACTAGACCAACAAAAGGCAGACTTTTCAACCTCATCTCCACACCATCTCTTGGATGGAAAGGTACGTTAATGAGCTTTAAAATATAGCATTCACCGTTAATTAATTATCAATTCTTACAAAGAAAAATTGGTGGCAAATGTGTGTTTTTAAAATAGACCAACCATTTTTTGGGGGTGTCAAACATGACAAATTGAACAGGTTACAATTATGAGATAACTTTTTTTGTTTGGAAGATTTACACGAAAGACCTTACAAAATACACAGTCTGGATATTTCAATAATCTAAATTTTTTATTTTGTAAATTTTGTGCATAAATTATAAAAAACAAATCATATTGATATGATAATCATAATAATGTAATTTTGTCATATTTGTGTTCATAAAAATGAAAGACCTTCCAATTTTTTGAATCCATTTTTTGAAGTCAACGATCATAAAATCATATTGTTTTAATTATCAATTCCATATGATTAATTTTTTTTTTTTTGATGATATATACATAAAGACTTTTATAAGTAAAAAAAATATATATATAAATTACCAAAGTGGACTTGTGATAAAGGTGCCCAGGCCCACCACTCTTTCAAATTTTTTGACAAAGATTTATTAGGATAACAAATTTGTAAACATCAATTCTTGGGGTTCCCTACTTTACTGATGAACAATAAATGGACAAATAGATGGACACGTGGACAAATTGACAAATATGTGAATAAATAGATAGATAGGTAAGAGTTATATGATATTTTAAATTGTTGTTATTTTTGTGGATTAAAAAAATTATATAATTTGAGACAATTGCTCCCAAAATTTTAATTTAAAATTTAAGGAAAAAGAAGCAGACTTAGTTTTAAGGAAAATGCATAGGACCCCCAGTGGGGATGCTGGGGTCCCTTTTGATTGGTCCAAAAAAATAAAAAATAAAAATTTTCTTCCATTGCCAGCCCCCTACGTGGAGGTGGGGGTGCTGGGGGTCACCCCCACTGGGGGTCCCCAGCACGGCTGAAAATTTAAATGATTGACCCGAGTTTTATTTATTAAACTAATATATTGACAATATATGAGATGATAAATTGTGTTAATTCCACACCATGATTTGATCATGATTCCCACTTGATTTGAACGGTTTAAGATGTCCAATTAGTCAATCAATACCCATTCAGTCTAATTTTGTTCATATTTAATTGGTGCTTAATAATAGGATTTATTATTTTGCGTGAGATCATTACACGCAAATTCATTTTCATGCTATGCAGTCCTTTGTGTGGGTAATTTTCTTACCACACTGCCCGCCTAGTAATCAGCTGGAGAGCACCGGCAGAATAGATGACTTCAGTAACCTGTAACAGAAAGAAAAAGGCTCCGGCGGTGGCTCTTCCACCCGGGGGCACTCCGACGATCAAGTCAGTATATCTCTCAAAGATAATCAAGTGCTAAACTTACAAGCTTGAGTATATAACTGCGTACCTTGGACCCATGGGGGTGCCTCTCTTTTATAGTTTACTCAATCCAAGTCCTACTAGAAGCCTGACTTCTATGGACTCCAGTTTTATACTTACTTTGGACTCTTCAAGAGATAAAGATAAACTCCCTAAGAGCTTTATCCTTATCTTGGCTAAGTCTCCTCTTTGTCCTAGGACTCTTGTCCCTTATCCGCTTATCTCGGATTCCGATATCTTCGGAGATAACCTCGGCAACTCCGAGATCACCTCGGCGTAACTACCACGACATGTGGCACCTCGGCTGATACGTCGGCGTCGCCATCCCACGTGTTGGTATCCAAGAAATATGTCCCCACAACTGCCCCCTAGGTTCTATTACGTCGGCATTCTGAGGTGATGGAACCTATATCGATATTTCTTTCTGCATAGTGGCTTAAAAACTGTTAGGCCGAGATAATTCATTTTCAAGCCGATGTGTTCTCTTCGGAGAACAAGAATTCAAATAAACTCCACCACGCGCATGAGCTGTCATGCACATCTAATCGTTCCTTTCACGTGCTTTGTCTTCATTGGCCCGTGTCTGTGATGCGTCTGAAAGCTGTCTTTCACTTGTCTGCGCCGTCTGACGTGTGCATTGCTTCAGGCGTAATAAAAGCCCTGCTTTTTGCCGCCGTTTCAAGTTTTTTTACAAAACTTTTCCTTCTATCTTCTTTTCCTTACTTTATGCATTCGAATTTCTGGTTTTCTCTCTCTCTAAACTTTCTGAAATCCACCATTGTTCTAACTCCAAGCTCTACAACCATCTTCATTCCTCCATTTCAGCGAAGCGTTTGCCGTTCTGCTGTGTCTGCAATCGTTGCCCTACTTCGGCGACTTTCATTCTGGCTCCATTTGTTCTGGTAAGATTCCGTTTCTCTTATTCTCAATTTCTTCTATGCGCTTTTGTTTACTTGCTGCCATTTTTATTTTGTTCAAACCTTGGATTGTTCATCTGGATGTGTCCATTCATGATTTCACTTATCTCTTGAACACTTGCACTATTTCAACACTTTTCTTGCCATAATTCTTGACCTTTCACTTCTGTACCTCTTTCACTTTTGAGAATCATACCTTTGTTCTTGATTCTGAAACGTCATTCTTTGTTTCTTGTTTTCTGTTTTTCCTTTCCAAATCTGTGCCTTTGATCTTGTTCTTCATAGTTCTTAGGCTTGGGATTTGTTTGTAGAACCTTTAATTTAGGGAAAACTGAAACAAACCGTACCAATACTTACCTAGGTTGTTGCCGAGGTTCCAATAACCTTTTAAGAACACTTCCTTTCTGAGGCCTAGCCCTCTGACTTTAGGCCGATGTTATGGGTATGTGGAGACATCGGGTAAATACCCCAACAAAACTCGAATACTTTAGGCAGGAGTTCTCCATCCCAGCCGATGTTCACCTTAGGCTAGCTGGGGATGGTGATTCCATCATGCCCACAGATCATACGATGCCCTTTCCTATTGTAGCCTTTACTAAATGTGGACTCCGGCTTCTACTCAATCCCCTCTTTCGTGAGGTTCTCCACTACCATAGGTTGAACCCCATGCAACTTACCATCAACTCCTATCGAGTGATTAATGGTATCATAGCCCTAACTAGGCAGGAAAATGTTAGGATCACGCTTGCCGATGTACAATATTGTTATACCATGTGCCCCCTTAACCTGAAGGAAAGAGGTTATGTCTACTACCTCAAGCCGAGGTCCACCGAGTTCAAAATTGTAGCCGACCTCCCGGATTCCAACAAGGGAGCTGGGGATGACTTTGTCATTGCTTCGGGAAATTGGGAATTTGGCCCAGATGAAGATGTTCACCTCTACCCTCTTCCTCAAACAGTTAAAGAGGGCAAGGGTAAGAGCCCAATGCCAATACTTAGTTGTTTCTTTTCCAAGTTTCTAAAACTTTGTCTGTTTCTAATGTCTGTTTGTTTGTCCTGCAGATCTTCATCAACCACCAAAAAACTTTCGCCAATCGTACTTCCCAGGAAAAGATTTAAAGAAGCTCTTTGATCTTCCAATCCACAAGTGCAAAGCTCCACTATTACTAAACTTTATTCCGACATACAAATCCACGTTGCCCGACGTCCCGAAGAAAAAGAAGAAGAGCCTCTCTCCACCTTCTGCCACAACTCTTCCCATTACATTATGAGCAGACGAAGGATCCACTTCTGACCCAGTTGATCTGCCATCTACTTCAGCCTCATACTTAGTCCCAATACCAGAAAGAAAACGTCGACGTCGACTTGTCAAGACTGCTGAGATGGGTCGCCCAAAGCCTATTGCTGTAGATCTTTTAGCCGACTTACCTGCCGATGTTAATGCTGTTCCAGCTCAATCCATGCCCCCCACCAAAGCCAAAAAGAATAAAAAAAGGCTCAGCCCAAGGCCAAAGCTGCTGAGGTTGAGGTTGAGGCTGAGGATGCTCTGCCCATCTCTCAATTGGCCGAGAATAGAAAGAATACCTCTACTTCTGCCAAGAGGTCTGCTGAGGCCCAACCATCAGGATCCACTCAATCAAAGAAGCCAAGGTCATCGTCTGCGACGACCTCGGGTTCCAAGAAACCCGATGTCCCCTGGGCCCCAAAGTTGACTTTGAAGGATAGGCCAATTATGTCAACTGAGAGTGCCGACGACATTAATGTCGGTGTCGCCCTCAGTACTGCTCTTCTTCTTCCAAACAATCTGGAGCGAAATGCTGGGTACAGCGAGTATGAAAACTACGCGCTAATGCTCCAACACTCTGTTCAAGTAAGTGTTTCCTGTTTTTACTTTTCTTTCTGCTTCATACTTAGAAGATTTTCTAATACTTCTGTTTTCTTTCAGGCCATCCAGCACGCCCATTCGTTTTCCATGCAATCTTTTGAAAATCGGCAAAGATTGGCCGACATGAAGAGGGAGGTTTCTGCCCTCAAAAAGGAGAACAAAGCTATCCTGACAAAGATGAAGAAGCTGGAAGATCAGGCCGAGGCTGCCACTAAGGCCCAACAGATGGCCGAAGAAAAAGCGGAGTTTGTTGAAGCCATTAAAAAAGTTGCCGAGGCCGAGAAGAAAGATGCCGAGGTAAAAAAGGCTCAAGCCGAAAAAGAGCTTGAGCAGGCCCTGGCCACTAAAAACGCCGAAATTACTGAAGCCGATGAAAAGAAAAAGAGCTCGAGCAGGCCCTGGCCACTAAAAACGCCGAAATTACTGAAGCCGATGAAAAAGCTTACGCCCAAGGGATGGCCGATGTTGCTGAGGACTACAAACTGCAAGTTAGGCAGGCATGCAACAGGGGCTTTTCCCTTGGTTAGATGTCCTTGGCCAAAAAGCTTAATGTTCCTGAAGATTCTCCTCTGCACAAGGCTGAAGCTATTCCTCTGCCATTCCCTCCTCCTGCTCCATCTTCAAGTCAAGCTGAAGATGAGGCAGAATCTGAGGCTGAGGATGAAGATAATAATGAAGATGAGGCCTTGGTGAGGAAATTCAAGGATGCTACTGAGGCCAAATCCCCTCCTTCAACTGAGCAAGTCATGGACTTAACTTTGGATGAAGAGGGTGATGAGGTTGGGGAGGCGCCTATGGAAGCTGTTACAGAGATATTATCATCCGACCTGCTTTTAGCTGAAAGAAGTTTCGACCAAACGCTTGCAGAGATTGATGCTGAGCTTGAAGCAGAAAAGATTGCCGAGGAGGTTCCACCAGAATCTTCCGAGGTCCAGACCCAAATTGCTCCTGAAGCTGAAGAATCATAACTTCCATGTCTTTTTGTTTTTTAGATAATATAAGTTTCTTTGTATGGCCGATGTGCCTTCTTCTGAACAGTTATTCTTGGATTGTTCCCTCTTTTATGAAGGACTACAACTGTATTGTCTGAATGCTTCAATCTTTAAATTTCTGTTTGATTTGCTTCTGCATGGTTGTATGCCTTCTATATTTTGCCACCTTTGTGCAATCTTCTCGGGGTTACGTACCTCGGGTCCAAGAACGTTTTACTTCAGCAAGATACAAACCTGTAAACTCTTGATAAATTCCAACAAGTGTTTAACATATACTATTCAATATTAACTCTGCAAGTTTCTTCTCAAGTTTCAACAAGTATGTAAACAGTGATCTCGGTCTAACTTACTTGTAAATTGCTACAAATTTCAACAAGTGTTAACATATACTGTAAACTGTTCGCAAGTTATAACAAGTGTTAAATACTGGTCTACTTGTAAATTGCTGCAAATTTCAACAAGTGTTTGAACAATATACTTAGCTTTTACTTCAACTTGCAAATTACTGTAAATTTCGACGGATGATCACATTCAACAAGTGTTAACATATACTGTAAACTGTTCGCAAGTTATAACAAGTGTTAAATACTGGTCTACTTGTAAATTGCTGCAAATTTCAACAAGTGTTTGAACAATATACTTAGCTTTTACTTCAACCTGCAAATTGCTGTAAATTTCGACGGATAAATTGCTACAAATTTCAACAAGTGTTAAGCATCTTCTTTTGGTTGGATCAACCTGTAGATTGCTATAAGCTGCAAACTATAACCTCGGCTTCACTTTGACTTGTAAATTGCTGTAAATTTCAACAAGTGAAGAGAAACAGTAATCTCGGCTTTTCTTCAACTTGTAAATTTCTACAAATTTCAACAAGGGAAGATAAGGAATCAGCTTAATTCCAACTTGTAAAATTGCTACAAATTTCAACAAGTGAAGATAAGGAACCATCTCGGCTTAACTTCAACTTGTAAATTGCTACAAATTTCAACAAGTGAAGACAAGGAATCAGCTTGACTCCAACTTGTAAATTGCTACAAATTTCAACAAGTGAAGACAAGGAATCAGCTTGACTCCAACTTGTAAATTGCTACAAATTTCAACAAGGATTAACATAACAAGTGTTAAACAATAATCTATTTGTAAATTGCTACGAATTTCAACAAGTGTTTAAACAATATACTTAGCTTTTACCTCAACCTGTAAATTGCTGCAAATTTCAACAGATGATCACATGTCGGCTTAACATTATCTTGTAAATTGCTACAAATTTCAACAAGGATTAACATAACAAGTGTTAAACAATAATCTATTTGTAAATTGCTACGAATTTCAACAAGTGTTTAAACAATATACTTAGCTCTTTCCTCAACCTGTAAATTGCTGCAAATTTCAACAGATTAACGTTATCTTGTAAATTGCTACAAATTTCAACAAGTGAATTAAGGAATAACATCGGCCTTAACTCCAACTTGTAAATTGCTACAAATTTCAACAAGGATTAACATAACAAGTGTTAAACAATAATCTATTTGTAAATTGCTACGAATTTCAACAAGTGTTTAAACAATATACTTAGCTTTTACCTCAACCTGTAAATTGCTGCAAATTTCAACAGATGATCACATGTCGGCTTAACACT
>NW_021025184.1:277000-295066 GCF_004153795.1 Camellia sinensis
TTGCTGGCATCGGTGTATCTTGCAGCGGGTATGGTGGCTGCATGACATTATTTTGCATCATGAAGTTGACCACTGACTGTAGGTCTGCCAGCTTGTTCGCCAAGTCTTTTACTTCCTCATCCCTTCGTAAGCACCTATCCCTCCAGACCTTTTCTTCTTCTTCGGCTAATCCTGAACCGAGAAGAAAGAAACGTTCTTCGTTGCCCTCCTGGACTAGGATTTTCTTTAGTGTCTCTTCACTCTTTTCGGTTGGTTCCTCGTAAGATCCAGTAGAGACCTCCGTGTCCTCGTCTTCAATCTCTGCCTCTTTTGGCTCTCGAATGTTGCAAGTGGACTTTGTTGCTGCCATGGAGCAACTTTTTGCCTGCAGTTGATCTCCTCTGACTTCTTCAATTCCATGCTCTGTGGGGAACCGTAGTAGTTGATGCAATGTTGAGGGAACTGCCCCCATCGCATGCAACCATGGTCTTCCCAAGATGATGTTATATGGTGAGGGTGTGTCAATTACCATAAATTCTGTTTTGATCTTCTTAGTACCAGCTTGTACTTCCACGCTTGCTGCGCCCAGTGGCCATGTTGGCGTTCCATTGAAGCCGACCATAAGGTTGTTGGATTGTTCCAGGTCATCAGGATGAAGGCCCAGCTCCTTGTAACATCTAATATACATGATGTCACAAGAGCTGCCTTGATCTATTAGGATGCGTTTTACTTGGTATTCCTCAACTTGGAAGGATACTACCAAGGCATCATTATGCGGATGCTGGACCATCTCTAGGTCGACTTCGGTGAAGGTTATCATTGGTCCTTGGCTTTCTTAAGGCTGAGATCTTTTTTCCCCGATTTGGTAGACATGTTGTAAATGCCTTACCCTCTGGGTTTCTCCTCTGACTTCGTTCTCATTGACCCTTGAGTGGATCACATTAACCACCCTTGGCCCTCCTGCCTGTGGTTGCTGTGCTGGAGGTGGTGGAGCTGCTGGTGCTTGAGGCAATCTTGCCTGTTCTTCTCTTGTCTTGGCTTCATCAATAAGGTCCCTCAGATGGCCTTGTCTTACCAAATCTTCTAAGTGTGCTTTTAGGGCTCTGCAACCCTGAGTTGGGTGCCCTTCTTTATTGTGGTAAGCACAACGGCTACCAACATTTCTTCCCACGAATTCCCCTGGTGTTCTTACTGGAGTTCTGAAATAGGGTTGGTTTCGTATTTAGTCCAAGACTTTATGGATAGGGATTCGGAACACCGTTGTCACTGCCTGTTTACCCTTCAACTCTGTTTCTTGTTTGGTCAGTCCATTGTTACCTCGGCCTCGCTTCGGTGAGCTGTTTCCTTTTTCCTGCTTTATCTCTTTGTTTCCCGATGTATCTTCCTCAGCTCTGGCGTACTTCTCAATTCTTGCCATGAGTTCTTCTATGCTTTTTGGCAGTGTTTTTGCCAAAGACTTCCGTAGTGGGCAGTCATCTTTGAGGCCGTTCTTGAAAGATACGACCGCCACTTCTTGGTTGCATTCGGGTATTCGATTGAACACCTCGTAGTATCTCTTCACGTAGGCCCTAAGGCCTTCTTCCTTGGTGATTCTTAAAGCCATCAGGGCGTCGACCCTCAAGGGCTGTAGTTTGTTCGTCACAAACCTGGCCACAAACATCTCGGCCAGGCCTTCCCATGTCTTTACGCTTCCCTTTGGTAGCTTATGGAACCAATCGGATGTAATTTCCCCAAAGGATGAGGGAAATACTTTGCAGAGCAATGGCTCGTTCCCACTGTATAATGCCATTGAGTTCAGGTATAGTCCAACATGAAAGTTGGGATATGATTTTCCATCATAAATTTGGAACCTCGGCATACTGAATCTCTTTGGTGCTTCAAATTTGTCAAGTTCCACCGAGAATGGTGTTCTTGGCTTAACTTTGGAAGTCACATCGGCTTCAGCATTCTGCTGCTTCCTTTTGAAGTAGTCCCTTAAGTCTTCCTTACTCCTACCTGGAGCTCGGCTATCTCTGGACTTCAATCTTTTTGGCACACTGCTTTCGGTCTCGTGGTGGGCCCGTTTCAATCTTTCTCCATGGGTTGTGTCAAAGCAGAGTGCTTGCCCTTGAACATGACGATGTTCTTTGGGTCCTGGATCCTTCATGCGATGTGTCCTTTGGGACTCTTCTTGTCTTGGATCCTCTCGTCCGACTTCCCTGGAACGTCGGTGAGAGTGGCTTCCACTCCTGGTGTGCTAAGGGGCTTTGGGGATTACTTTTCTCCCTCCCTTCTGGGTATTAATTGCTGGCATCGGCGTATCTTGCAGCGGGTATGGTGGCTGCATAACATTGTTTTGCATCATGAAGTTGACCACTGACTGTAGGTCTGCCAGTTTGTTTGCCAAGCCTTTTACTTCCTCATCCCTTCGTAGGCACCTATCCCTCCAAACCTGAAGGTTATCTTCGTTGTAGTACTTACTTTGGTTTGTCCTTTTTGAAGTGTCGCCCTCCTGGCCGACGTCTTTTTCTCCGTGGCCCTGGTCATGATTTTCTGTACTGTGGTTGTCTCCTTCAACGTCAAGGTCGATTAGTCTACCACTCCCAGCAGGAGTTTCGCCCCCAATGTTTCCCCCTTGTCCGTCACTGGCCATCTATTCTTCTAAGATTCCCACAGACGGCGCCAAATTGTGTGGGTAATTTTCTTACCACACTGCCCGCATATTAATCAGCTGGAGAGCACCGGCAGAATAGATGGCTTCAGTAACCTGTAACAGAAAGAAAAAGGCTCCAGCGGTGGCTCTTCCACCCGGGGGCACTCCGACGATCAAGTCAGTATATCTCTCAAAGATAATCAAGTGCTAAACTTACAAGCTTGAGTATATAACTGCGTACCTTAGACCCATGGGGGTGCCTCTCTTTTATAGTTTACTCAATCCAAGTCCTACTAGAAGCCTGACTTCTATGGACTCCAATTTTATACTTACTTTGGACTCTTCAAGAGATAAAGATAAACTCCCTAAGAGCTTTATCCTTTTCTTGGCTAAGTCTCCTCTTTGTCCTAGGACTCTTGTCCCTTATCCGCTTATCTCGGATTCCGATATCTTCGGAGATAACCTCGGCAACTCCGAGATCACCTCGGCGTAACTACCACGACATGTGACACCTCGGTTGATACGTCGGCTTCGCCATGCCACGTGTTGGTATCCAAGAAATATGTCCCCACATCCTTAATTTGTTTTAATTTTGTTTAACGTATAAAATGTGTCCTATGGTGTTTCTGTCAAATGCGGTTTGCCGTAGTCAATAGAATTATGGCTCGTTCAGAAGATCATATTTGTAAAAAATTAAATTGATTTGAATGCATACACACATTTGTACATTACATTTATCTTCAAAATAATAAACATTCTATCATAAAAAATATAATTATTGTCCATTCCTATATACAAATGTGATCTAACCATGTAATTATAGTTGTCCAAACAATTTGATTTTTTTGTAAGGTTGGTATTCTAACATGTTCTTAGATATGAACGACTCATATAATTGAGGTGGCCCCGTGGTGGGCCCACAAAACCCAACAACATCTTCAGTTAATTTTGCCAACTAATGGAAAACGTTACCCTAATTTAATAAATTATTAAGGATTTTTAAGTGTCTTTAGTCTTACTGATTTATCCCTACTCAAATTCTCCATTCAATGTTCATAATATATATATATATATATTTTAAATTTTCTATAGTCCACAATTTTATATTGTTACTCGTGATAATGTGACAATATCACTTTTTGGATGTTATTTCTTAATGAGTGGAGTTTTCTTTAGAAAAAAAAAAGAAAAAAAGATAAGCTATATAAGCCTTAACTATGATATTAAAAATAATTTACAAATAAAATTTAGTTATATATATATATAACTTATAAAAAATTTGGTGGCCGGAATGTTTTACAGTTATGAACTACCACAAGATGGATGCTTTTTTGTTTGAAATAAAAAGACTATGAAATGTCATATTATTTGTATAAAATTTTTTATAATTATTTTATTTTGTTTTATTTTATTTTTGCGTAACATTATCGTAAAAAATGTAGAGCATTCAAAAAAAAGAAACCTAAAGCCTTTTGCTTAGGTGGCTTTATATTAAAGAGGTGAGGGTTGTAGTTGTGATAAAGTGGTGGTAGTGTTAGGATAGCATTGATAGGTGATAGGTGGGTGGTGGTGGCAATGAGTGCTGATGGTAGTAGAGTGCTGGGTATTTTTTACACAAATTAATTCATTTTTCAATGTCTTTCACACAAATTAAGTCACTTTTTGTAATGCTTGTCGTTCTTGTATTTTGATTTTTGAGTAATTTTGGTTCCTATAATTTTAATTGGTTCAATTTTGATTATGAATTAATGATTTTGTCTCAATTTAGATCAATTGATTACAATTATTATCATTTTTTAATAAAAAAATGCGCACATAAGTGACATGTATCATACTTTTAGGTTCACAATTATGAATTTGCTCAACTGAATAAGTTAATCTCGATCAATTCAGTAATCATTTTATGTAAAAATAAAAAATAATAAAAAACACTAAAGGTGTTATTAATTTGACTATATTGACATAAAATCTAAAATTAAATATCAAAATTGAACCAATCAAAACTATAAGAATTAAAATGGCACAAAAGGCAAAATTTAGATGGCAATTGTTAACAGATGTTAGGGGAGAGAGTTGGATGTGTCAAATTTAATTAGAAAAGGCTATCTCCCTATTTAATTTTTGGCTCGATGCACTGCTTACAACAGTTTTTTTTATAATATTAATCGATTTTACATTAATTTTACCTCATTGTCAATTGTTGTTTATGATAAAATGAAAGTTGTTGATATAACATCTAAATTTCAATTTAAATTTTATTTTATCCTCAAATTATCTCCAAAATATCTATTACACTCCTGAATAAAATGAAATTTTGGGTAAAATAATTATGTCACTAACACTAACACAGTTAAGTTTAATGGTCTTGCAGTTTATTTTCAGTGACTGGTTTCCGTACGACTTTGGAAAACTTGCTATCACAGACATAAATGGATCAATAGAGATGTGGCACAACCAACATGACCAAGTGAAATTCATGTTGGTCCAATTTTGCGGGAAATTATCATATGTGATCTCGTGGAATTTAATACAAAGACTACAATATCTACAACGGCTGAAGGTATGGTATTGTGATTCACTGGAAACAATATTTGACCTCCAAGGGTCGGTACGCGTTGGTACTACTGGTGTGGAATCAATCGTTTGCCTAGGAGATTTGAAATTGATGTATTTGCCCAAGTTGATGCATATATGGAAGAATGTTTCCCAACAAACTCATTGTTTCAAATGTCTAAAATCCCTAGAAGTGGAGAGGTGTGACAACTTGAGATATCTATTCACAATTTCCATGGTCAAGGTCCTTGAGTGTCTAAATTATCTAAGAATTGGAAATTGCGAGAAAGTAGAAAAGATTGTCACCAGGGAAGCAGAAAAAGAAGAATTATGGAGCAAAATCAATATTTTGAATGTGGAACTTGAAAATCTTCCAAGTCTCGTGTGTATTGGAATTCCATAATCCCAAATTCATATCTCCGAATTGCGTGTAGATTTCTGCCCCAAGTATCGAGGTAACCAATTATACTTCCACACAAATATGCTTCTTTCATTCTCGTTGTTTTCAAAAACATAGAACTTTCTCAAGAAAGCAGCTTCACTACCCCATATACATATATTTGCCACATCGACATCCCAAAATGGGAGCGGTTTAAGGAAAAAGATTTTCTCTAGCATTTTCTTCATTCGTTCATCATTTAATAGTTTATCCAAAAGCCACAGCTAGTAATAATGATTAATTGTTGAATTGTTTGACGAAGAAAGTGCTGGAGAGAATTCGAATATGCAATTTAGCTGTTGTCATCCATGGTTTGTTTACATCCAGTCGTACTTGTTGGCTTCACTCAACATAAAACATGTGATGATTGAAGCTAACACCTCCAGAGACCACTCTCATTTTGTTTGTCCCACTTACTCAAGAAAGTGACTTCACTGCACTGTACTTGCCACATGGTTATCTAAAATAATAATAGGATAAAAGACAATTTTGTTTTTCATTTTAATCCCTTAAGTTTCAATTTTGACATTTTGGTTATCAAAATTGTCAATTTGAATCAATTTAGTTCTAGGTGTGACGCCCTTCTACGTTGATCACAAGATTATAGATAAAACATAATTTTGGTCCTTAAAGTATACATTTCTTGTCATTTTAGTCCCTTACATTTTAAATTTTGTCATTTTGGTCTTCAAAATTGTCAATATGAGTCGATTTCGTCCTAGTTTAAATTGACGACTTTGAGGATCAAAATGACAACATTTTAAACTTGAGGGACTAAAATAACAAAAAGACACATACTTTAGGAACCAAAACTATCTTTTACCCAAGTATAAAATATTTTTTCTGTTATCAATGTAAATAGACGTTAGAGAACTAAATTGACTCAAATTGATAACTAAGGACTAAAGTGATAAAATTAGAACTTGAGGGATTAAAATGATAGAATGCATACTTTAAGGACTAAAACCATCTTTTAATAATAATAATAATAAGAAGAAGAAAAACGGAGACAAATAAATTGGTCCTATATGCATTTGTGAATATAAATCTTATTATTTTGTTTCTAGGAATGATAAAAAGAGGTAAGAAATGAAATTACATATTGCATTGCTCTAATAATAATAATAAGATCTCCAAAAGTACTTATCCTTAATAAACTGTGTGCGTGTTTTTAATCTTAAGATTTAAGATATAATTATTGTCTCCAACAATTTGTATGTTTCAGATATTAATAGTATATCCTCCTGCTTTTGAGCATTGTCTATACACTAATTTCTTGACAACGTCACAACGTGATTGTCTCTAATATAGTATTGGTTAGCAATAGATTAATTCATTAGCTTATGCTTTGTTTGGATATTTTGAAACGAAAAGTTTAAAAAATAAAAATTAACCTATATTTCATTCCTATTATTCTCACATTTTTCCTTTTTCTTTTCAAATCTTTACTCAAATTCGTGATTTAAAAGCAGATCATGATTTTGGGTAGAAATTTAGAAAGAAAAAGAAAAAAAAGTGAGTGAAATATGAATGAAAATTTAAGTTAATTTTTTTTTTTTTCTCTATTTTCATTTACCTGTTCTATTTTCTCTCTATCCAAATTTATTAGTCAAACATAATGCAATCTTTTTTTTTTTTTGGCCAATAGGTAAAAGGCTAATTACAAATTACAAATCTATCTATCTGTCAATAGGATTATATAAGCAAACATACTGTGTGGTGATTGATGCTTAAAGTCTCAATCTATTTAATGCTAGGGATCATGAAAAAAATATTATGAAGATGATCATAAAAAATTCTTTTCCTTTGAATCACACATACAATAAAACACCACACGCTAATTGGCCAATAGGTAAAAGGCTAATTACAAATTACAAATCTACCTATTTGTCAATAGGATTATATAAGCAAACATACCGTGTGGTGATTGATGCTCAAAGTCTCAATTTATTTAATGATAGGGATCATGAAAAAAATATCATGAAGATGATCATAAAAAATTCTTTTCCTTTGAATTACACATACAATAAAATACTACACGCTAATCAAAAGATGAAAAATCTTCATGATACATTTCATGATATTTTTTTTCATAATACCTAATATTATTCATTTTTAAAAAGTTGAGTCCTTAGATAATTTTTTTTTTCTTTTTCTTGTAAGTCATAGGTGACAATTTCAATAACTTAATAATTGAGTGATCTTTAATAAATGATATTCGAAAGGAGAGGTGATGTTGACAATAATGATGAATCAAGTTGATAGCTATATTTTTAGTTTTAGTAATCATTTGATACTTGCCATATGCAGGTTTTGATGTGGAAGGGGAGTAATATTTACCATTTGCTGCGGTGCATCGCCAATCTCTTTACAGAAAAGGCATGCATTATTGCTACACACACAAATAATAATAATAATAATAATAATAATAAAGTAAAAGCAAAAAAATTATTACACCAATTGCCTCTTCATCTTGTTGATAAATATATTGTGAGTATATCTATTTATGCTCATATCCTTTAATTTTTAGTGTATATATTTATATTTTGTTTGAGGCGTTCCAAATAATATTTTCTTGGGTGAATTATATTAATAATCCTTGTATTTAGGTTATTGTGTCATTTTAGTCTTTATAATTTCAACTAATTGGATTTTTATCCAGAATTTATGATTTTGTCTTAATTTGGTCCAATTGATTATAATTGCTAACATATCTTTTAATGAAAAATTTGTAAATGAAAGACATGTGTCTAGCTTTTAGGGTGAAATTGTAAACTAGATTAACCTAGTAAGTTAACATCAACCAACTCAATGATAATTCTCCTTTAAAAAAAACCCTAATGACGTAATCAATTGAACCAAATTGACCACAAAAAAAAAATAATAATAATAATAATTAAAGATAAAAATTGAGCCAATTAAAAGTGTATCTAAAATGACGCAAGGGACAAAATGTAGAGACTATTAGTATAATTCACCCTATTTTAGTTTCAAAATCTAAACACTCTGCTAAACTATTTCATTGTGTGAAGTAAAGAGTTGTATTTTTTGTTCTTTGGTTGTTTACAAAATTCGTTTGTGTGAATTAGAGAAATAGTTTTTTTTAATTTATCAACAAAGAAAAAAAATTGTATTAAAGAGAGAAATTTCCTCTACAAACTATCCAATTCTACTAAAATTGCTTGAGGGATCTTGAACAAGGATAAATTAGTAGACTGTTAGGTTGGCCAAAGTTTAGACATAATTCATCAATTTTTATTTTCATATAGTACAATTTTCATGTTACTATATACATAATTCATTTCATTGGCCAGGTACGTTCAAAATAAATTGATCTTATAGTAAATACAAGAGTTTAATATTATTCTCTAATGTAGGTTTATCTTGTTCAACTTTATTTTGATGATTTAATTATCACAAATAATTCTTTAACCAATATGTCTCTACTAGTTATTTCTTTCTTTCTTCCCCAACATCCTAGCATCACCACCACAACCACTATCACTACAGCACACCTTGACTATTATTAACCATTATTTCAAAGTTCTAACTAAATATTGGAGATTTCCAATTGGTCATAGAAGTTATTTTGGAAAATACAGAAAAATTTCTTTCTCTAGCATGAGAGCTCTCTCTGCCTTATGGTAGCTGTGTAGGGTTTTTCCCTTGGTATCTTTTTACTAGTCCCTTATTTCTCTATTCTGTGGATGCTCTGTCGCGCTTGGAGGTGTTTCGTTTGGAGTATGGAGGCTTTTGAGCTGCCGGAGGTCACGGATGAATGTGAGGATGTTTCTCTACGGTGCCTGGTGGGGAAGATCCTAGCCCCAAAAATCCTGAACAAACCAGCTGTAGCTAATATCCTTTTTGCTGCTTGGAAATCTCGTGCTGGTGTTGTTGTTACCCCTTGGAAGGAGAACATCTTCCTTTTCCAGTTTCAAGATTTGGAGGATCGTACGAGGGTGCTACATGAAGCTCCTTGGTCTGTTATGGGGGCACTTGTTAGTTCTCCTGCCTCTCCCACTCGGGAAGGCCATTGATGAGTTGGATTTTCGGTGGACCCCTTTTTGGGTTCAAGTCCATGGTCTCCCTTTAGCCAAAATGACTCGAGCTCATGGGGAAGTTATCGGCAGTCGGATTGGCCGGTTAATGGAGGTTGAAGCTCCATCGGATGGATTGCTCATTCACCGTAGTTTTCTGAGACTACGCGTTAAAGTGGATGTCACTAAGCCACTGCTACAGGGGTTCATTTTGTATCGACGTGATAGTACGAGACCCGTCGGTGAGGGGCTCAAGGTCTACTACAAGTATGAAAAATTGTCTGAGTTCTGTTATGATTGCGGTCGTATTGGGCACGATAAGATAACCTGCAAATTTGTCTCCAGGGAGGAGGGTCTCCAGTCTAACTATGGTCCAAATTTACGAACAGGGCCTGTGAGAAGCTTGCATCTGATCCATAGCTCGCCGCGAAATCCTACGGCGGATGTGGATACGGGAAGTGATATGCCGGTATCCCCTTTGAACATTCCAACTAGTTGCACGGTGGCGCATCGGCAAGGGGTAGCAGGGACCAAGGACAGTGGGACAGCAATGCCCACCTCTCACCAGCTGGCAGCACTTGCGGAGGTACGATCTGTACGATCCAGTGTAGTGGAATTGGAGGCTTCAGAGCCGTTACAGTCTGAGTGTCCACGCCCATGCTCGCCTGTTCCTTCTCAGGCCCCATCCCCTGATTTGGGTCCTCCTATGCGTGAGTCAGGCTTACTGAGTGGGCCTCCTCCTCATTGCACCTTGATGGATGGGCCCCCTAATGTGGTAGGCGCGACCCAAACTCATTTTACTCCATCTTCCGAACAGTATGAGGTACCGTGCTCCGCCCCTTATTTTGTCACTGAACCTTCTGAAGTTATCCTACCCGTTTCCCAGCCCACAGATTCTCTGGACCCTCTTTCTATTCGTGTGCAAGAACTCAGCCCAAGTGCTAGTCCTGTTAGGCCTGGGCCTCCAGCTTTACTTTCTGAATTGTGCCTCTCTAAAGTGTTTAACTGCCTTTCCTTGAAAAGGCCTCATAGTGACGACGACATGTACGAGTCAGTGGTCAAGAAAAAACTGAAGGGGAATCTCTTGGAGCTAGATAATGTTTCTACTGAGTCCAAGGCCTTAAGTGTTGTTGACTCCAAACCTCCAGCACGGGTTTTGGCCAGGCGAGCAAAATGCCAGAGGAAGACTTCTCTTGTGGAAATTCAAGTCCAGCTGTTAGAGGCCGATGCCAATTCAATCTCAGGGGGTACTGGTCCAGTCAGGATTACTTCTTTGGACGCTACGAGTTGTTGTCCTCGGTATGGTATGTCTCCGAATACGGCGGCCAGCGGGGTGGATAGTTCTGCTAATTCTGAAAGGGTGATGGTGGCTGACCCTGAACAGCCACAGGCCTCATGCTAATTATCAGTTGGAACTGTCAGGGGTTAGGTCGTCCCCTGACAGTCCAGGTATTACGAGGGTTATGCACAACCCATCGGCCTTCGGTGATCTTTTTAATGGAGACAAAGAATAAGAGAGCTAAGCTGGATTGTATAATACGAAATCTTAATTTTCCAAATAGTTGTTACGTGGATCCTTTAGGCACTTCCGGTGGACTCGCCCTTTGGTGGGTGGATGGAGTTGATTTGGATGTCTGCTCTAAATCTCAAAATATCCTCAGGTGCATTATTTCTCCTTCCGTCGGTAGGAGTTGGGCTGCCTCTTTTATTTACGCCCCTCCTCGTAG
Source organism: Camellia sinensis (assembly GCF_004153795.1). Taxonomy (NCBI): domain Eukaryota; kingdom Viridiplantae; phylum Streptophyta; class Magnoliopsida; order Ericales; family Theaceae; genus Camellia; species Camellia sinensis. The sequence goes on from NW_021025184.1 coordinate 288,368, forward strand.
GCGGGAAAGAAGGGCATTTTGGCAGTACTTAAGGGGTGTGGCACAGGAAATGCATTATCCATGGCTTTGTGTTGGCGATTTTAATTAAGTGAGCTCCATTTTCGAAAAGCAAGGAGGGCGGGAATGTTATGCTTCTCAGATTCGGGACTTTCAAGAACTGATTTCAAATTGTAGCCTGATTGATTTGGGCTTTAAGGGGCACGCTTTTACTTGGACTAACCAGCAGGGGGGCGAGGCCAATGTTAGAGAACGTCTGGATAGAGCTTTAGCCTCGGTTGACTGGCAGGAGCTTTTTCCGAATGCACAAGTGCTTCATGAAATTTGTTTTGGTTCGGACCATTGTCCTTTGGTTATTAATTGTTGTGTTCCGTTGGCCCGGGTCCCGCACCAATTCAAATTTGAGTCGCTTTGGACCACTAGTCCGGGTTGTGCGACAACTATTCAATCAGAATGGGTCAGGGATCATGGTGGGTCTCACATGTTCCAACTTGTTCAAAAACTGAAACATAGTCAAAGGCGATTATGGGATTGGAGCTCCAAGGAATTTGGCAATGGCAAGCGGCATATTGCCTCACTTAGGGGGCAAATAGCTCAGTTACAGAGTCAACCTTACTTTTCGGGTAAAGAAGCTCAATATAAGCAGTTAGCCCATGAGCTAGAAATGGCCATGCAGAGGGAGGAAATGTATTTACATCAGCGATCTCGGGTTCGTTGGCTCAATTTTGGAGATCGGAATTCTGCTTTTTTCCATGCTACAATTAAGCAACGCCGCCAGCGGAATCAGATTCTGCAACTGAAATGTGAAGATGGTACTCTTCTCACTTCAGAGTCCGACATTAACTCCCATTTGTTCTCCTATTTTTCGACTCTTTTTTTTGGTGGTGGGCATGGGGATATGAACATAGCTCTCGATGTGGTTTCTACTGTTATCTCCCCCGAAATGAATGCGCGGCTGATTAAAGAAGTCATGGACGAGGAGGTTAAAACGGCGACCTTTCAACTTGGTTCACTGAAAGCACCTGGACCGGATGGCTACCCAGGATTCTTTTACCATCAACATTGGGATACTGTGGGACCATCGCTTTGTGCGGCGGTTAAAAAAATTTTTCGGGGGGGTTTTTGTTGAAAGAGATGAATCATACCAATTTGGTCCTCATCCCTAAAGTTCCGGCGCCAGAAACCTTATCCCAGTTTAGGCTAATTAGTCTTTGCAATTTTAACATCAAGGTGATCACCAAAATCCTTGCCAATCGGTTGAAAGGGGTTCTCAATGCAGTGGTCTTGCCAAATCAGTCGGCGTTTGTGGTAGGGCGAATGATTCAGGACAATATTCTTGTAGCCCATGAGGCTTTCCATGCTTTGAAAATTCGTAAAGGGAAGGTGGAGGATGTGGCGATTAAAGTGGATTTCCATAAAGCTTATGACCGAGTCGATTGGAGTTTTCTTCGGGCCTTGCTTTGCAAGATGGGTTTTCACCCTCAATGGATTCAATGGGTGATGGAATGTGTCACCACCGTATCTTTTTCGGTGATTGTAAATCGGTGATTGTAAATGGGGCCAAGCAGACTAGTTTTAAACCTTTGCAGGGTCTTCGCCAAGGGGACCCTCTTTCCCCATATTTGTTTATTCTCGTTATGGATGTTCTCTCAAAATTGATTGATCGTAGTATTGCTGTTGGGCGTTTGTCCGGATTGAGAATTAAACGGGGCTGCCCTAAGTTGTCTCATTTGTTCTTTGCCGACGATGCAGTGCTTTTTGTTAAGGCTAAGCGAATGGAGTGCTTAGAAATCTGTAATTTGTTATATACCTATGGCCAAGGAACGGGGCAGTCGGTTAATTTTGATAAATCGGGTGTGCTTTTCTCGGGTAATGTCTCTTGATTGCACCGGAGGGAGGTGTGTGGCTTCCTTGGTATCCCGCCGATGCAAGCAAATGCTAGATACTTGGGCCTCCCGTCGTGTTGGGGTCGTTTCAAAGCTGAAGCCTACAGTTTCTTGTGTGAGAAGATGCTGTCCAAATTGCAAGGATGGAAGGCCAAACTTCTCTCCCACGCTGGCAGGGAAGTCCTCATTAAATCGGTTGCCCAAGCACTACCCACCTATGCCATGGCCTGCTTTCTGTTTCCAAACAAATTGTGTGATAAGTTGAGTTCCTATATTCGAAATTTTTGGTGGAAAGGTGATCCGGAGGGGCGCGGTATTCATTGGGCTAGCTGGAATAAACTCTGTTTGTCAAAGCGTAATGGAGGCTTGGGTTTTCGGGATTTTCGGGCCTTCAACCGCGCTCTCCTTGCTCGTCAAGGCTGGAGATTAATTAAATACCCGAATTCCTTATGTGCAAAAATTATTAAAGGAATTTACTATCCCAATTCTGACTTCAGTCATGCTACGTGTGGGGTACGCCCTTCTTGGGCTTGGCTTAGTTTGCTTCAGGGGCAGAATATTCTCAACGGTGGACTGCGGTGGCAAGTTTTGAATGGTAAGTCTATCAATTTCTGGGATGATCAGTGGATTCCCTCTACTCCGGGCTTTCGCGTTCAATCTGCTAAGCCTCGAGGGGTGTTGGTACAAAAGGTGCATGAAGTCATGGATCCTTCCCACAAGTTGTGGAATGACAGGCAGCTTAGAAGCCTAGTTTCTGGGGCTGATTGTGATGCTATTCTCTCTATTCCGGTCTCTGTTACAGATAAAGATGACACCCTTCTTTGGCATTATGATTCCAAGGGCTATTATACGGTTAAGTCAGGGTACTGCGAGGCCGTGAACCAAGCGCACTTGGCCTCCACTATTCCTTCTTCTTCCATTGTGTGGTCTGAAAAAGAGTGGCTGCTTGTTTAGAACCTGAATTTACCTCCAAAACTTAAGCATTTCCTCTGGAAAATTTATCATAATGCTTTGGCTACTTATTAGAACCTCTCTTCTCGCCGGTGTGTAGTTTCGGCTTGCTGCCCAGTGTGCTTCTCAGCTTCAGAATCTATTGAGCACCTCTTGTTTGACTGCGAATGGTCTAGACGAGTTTGGTTTGGGTGTGATCTTGGCCTTAGATGCGATAATCGGGACAGCTTTTCGGCTCGAGAATGGTTTGGGACATGTTTTGAGACTCTGGGTACTTCTACATGGGGAAAATCGGTGTTATGTTCTATGGTGTGGGTTGCTTGGACAATTTGGAAAGGAAGAAATGATCATTTGTTTAACCACCACCAGGTTGACCCATTAGGGGTGATCGCGAAAGCAAAGCGGGATGAAGCGGAATTTCTGGCCTCCTGTCGAGCGACCCTTACTCCGCAGATTGGAGCATCAGGGATGAATAGCGGCTGCTCTTCCTGGTTTCCTCCTCCCCGCGGCTTATGGAAATTTAATTGTGATGCTGCTGTGGATTTGAAGCACGGTATGGGCACAGTTGCTGTCCTTCTTCGCGACCATACAGGCCAACTGGTGGATGGTATGGTGAGGATGACCCGATTGCGGTCTGTTGCCCAGTGTGAATTACTAGCAATTCGGCATGCTTGTTTCATGGCAGATGCTCTTAATCTCACTACAGCGGAAATTGAAAGTGATTGTAAATCCGTTATTCAGTTGTGTGTGTCTGAAGGGGTCCCTCCCTGGGAGCTCCTAGCCTTAATTTGTGATATTCGGTCGTTGGCCTCGCACAGGTCACTTGTTTTTAGATGGTGCCCTCGACAAGCCAATAGGGCAGCCCACTGGGTCGCTTCGGCGTTTTTCAGAAACTCCTTACCCCTGAATTGGGTTACCCAACCACCTATGGGTCTTGTTAGGTGCTTATTTCCCACTTCTATATAATGTGGTGCTGATTTTCACGATAAAAAAAAAAAAAAAACTAAATATTGGAGAATATTTTCTATGTATTACATTTTTTAAAACAAAAAAATATTTTTCACATTGCACCCATTAGACACAAGCACATTGAATGTAATAGCTTTTAGCTAGTCTTTAATGTCTTTCATTTTCAAAATTTGATTGCAGGTGATTTATTGGGTATGCTTTTCTTAATAAAGAAGTTGGAGAAATAGATATTGGCCCTATTTATGAAGAAACCAAGGCTACAAGGTGTTCTTATATATGAAGAATTGTTTAGTTGTTGGGATTACATTTTATCTATTGTTGGGTTTGTATAAATTACGTTTCATCTCATTGGTCGGGTTGATTGTGCTGGCATAGCTTTCTCTGTTGTGGTATAATTGGATTGACTTTATCATAAACCATGTAATAATTTGTGTGTGAATTTGATAAGTGTGCTTTGTGTCACAGTTTTTAACTCTGACCTTAAGTTCTTAGTCTCAGTTTTTATAATAAAAAAAGCGTGATGTGAGTGTGACTATTTGTCTGTAAAAGATCTTGCTTTTTATGAGAAAGCGTGATTGTTTATTGGGTGCAAATGAAAATCTGTGGGTGCAAGCGTGATTGATAATATTTTTCCCCAATTCCTAGCTGCATATATAGTTCCCTCATTGTTTAAAGTTACAATCTCACTTTTTAATAGAAAAGCACAACTATTTTTAACTTACTATCTCACATTTTATAAAAGCGTGATATATACTATTACATATCTCTTGCTAAAAATCTGATTTTTTTTTAATTGAGATGATTTATAGAACTCATTTCTTTTCCTATAAATTTTATTTACTACTTCTTCAATCAAACAAATGCATTAGACAAGAGTAACTCCAATGAAACAAATACATTAAATAAGAATAGCTTAAATCAAAAAAATTAAAAACAATACATTTTCAACTTTACCATTCAAGAGTCTCACTAAATCCAGTATCAATACTACAGTCACAACTACCACAACCATCATCAGCATGTGCACAATAGCGATTCAACTCAACCAACTTCCCATCAGTTTTGGATTGAATCAAACGGTGAACACAGTTGTCTCCGACATAGTCTTCAGCACCAGCTTTGGCTTCCCACAGACACAGATTATTAGTGTTCTTAGTTTTGTATTCTAGAATGGGGCACATCATATACTGCAAAAAATTTATTTCTGAAATAATCGAAAAAACAATATTCTCATCCTCACAGCAGCACAGAGAAGAAAGAATAAAAAGTGCTTCCATACAAATGTAACAAAACAATTGTCATTACCATCCATTTGGTTGATGAGAAAATATAGGCAAACCATTGAAATCAATAGCATTAAGGGCGTGAAAGAAACAAAAATGATGACAGATAAACCAAAAGTCTAATGTAGAATTGCTTCGGCTTATACAATCTGAAATCAATAGATTTGTAATGAATGTATTATTACAGTTGAATATGACTGGGAAAAGCATATTCCATGTTTGCATGAAGGTCCCACCATGGCGGCGTAATTTGTTATGCCATTGAATTTCAGAGTGAAGTAAATTGTACCTGAAACCTATGAAACTCTACAAGTCGTTCATCATCCCATATCAGTATCAGGAGAAACAAGTCCTTCATATTCCAGCTGCACAATACAAAGTGAATATGGTCAAGTGATCAACATATTCAATTGTAACCAAGAAGTTCAGAAAGAAAAAAAAAAATTAAATTCTATTACCCTTCTAGATTTAATTCAATTAAATGATGGTTGAATCCCAACCATGAGATTGGTATTGCCAGCTGCACTTTTCCAAAAAAGGGGTAGGCATCAAGCCAGCTCAACCTGACAAAGTTTTCATCAAATTAGAACTGAACATTGTCTGGAAGAAGATAAATAAAGATCAACGATCAAGAATGCAATCCAGTTCAATGGTGGGCCGAGTTTTCAAGAAGCCGCTTACAATTCAACAAGCTTAGCTTCAAGATTTCTTATCTAATCTTATCTTCTTCTCTCTCACCCTGTATTAAAGGGCAATCTCAAGAAACGAAGTAGCTTGGCCTGTTGATCCTGCACGCCCAGTCATTCTGATTTGGTGTACATAGTCTGTGAGAATATGCCTATTCAGTGTTTCCTTTTAGGATTAGGACTTAGTGTTCTATATTGTAACGCCTCAAATTTCTAGCCCAAATGATAATATAACAATTATGGCTCTTTCAAGGAACACCGAATATAAATCTCCAAACTTACATTACACGATAAATAGTTCTTCATACAACAATACATTAATCCAACAACAAATAAATACGCCCAAGGGTTTACAAGTTTCTAAGGCTTGAGTCTGGTTACACAAAACAGTTATTCAAACCCACACACATACAGCCATTGGCTTACACACAGAGTCACAGTAAAATGAGAGCATTGTACTCCCAACACACATACTTCCACGCCCCTAGTTGGGTGGAATCACCACATCTTTTCCCGCACAAAAATCCCGTAGGGTGAGCATAAAACCCACAAGGAAATTCTTAACAAAGTATGTACATTTTATACAAGTCTCAAGAAATGAAATGCACATGCCATGTTATGCCTTTTTTGAAGATAAATCACATTTTCATCTTTTGAAAACCATCATGCTCAATGGTATCATGCAATTTCAATTGTTCAAAACTTAACAATTTATTTCAAGGGCGGTAAATTCGACTCTAGTAATCCCTAAGTCGGCACTACTACAAAAATAGTTAAAGATCACACTTTGACAAAAAAAAAATATTTCACTTTTATTGAAAGTGTGATAAAAAAAATTAGATTGATATTTTAATCACACTTAATTTGATTGAGTGTGATAATATTTATAGAGCAGGAAAGATTTGTTAAACCTTTAATGGATGAAAT
>NW_021025184.1:297481-430733 GCF_004153795.1 Camellia sinensis
ATTGTGTACAGAATGAGACATACTAATCAAAGAACTCACACTCCAAAATGAGTAATGACCACATAAAGCACACATATATTAACATGTAATGGATATTCTCATCAATTCCAATATGCACCAAGGACCACTCAAAAATTTCAAGCTTGCAAAACCATACTAAAAAAATCTTTTTGGGTTTTTTTATTTTTTTTATTTTTTATTTTTTAACCAAATTAATTTTTAATTTTTAAATTTTTTTTCTAAAAATCAAACTATATATAGCCTAAGAATCTTTTGATAAGTCATTTCTTACGTTGGTAACTTATTTAATTACTTGTTAATTTTATAACATTTTTACCATCTAAAGCCTGTTTGCTAATCATTTCATTTTTAGTTTTCAATTTATATTTACAAAAATTTTAAAAATTGTCATAAAAACTTGTTTGATAATTTTTTTGGTTTATAAATGGTTGTCTCAGTTTGTAATTTTGAAGAAAAAGGGTAAATTCAAAAAATAAGTTTACGTTGGTTTTTAAACAGAAATTTAAAAATTTTACTAGCAAAATTTTTTTTCAATTACTTTTGTTTCAATTAATTTTTTTTCAAATAATTTTTTTTCCAATTAATTTTTTTTGGGTAAACTACATTGACACCCTCTGAGGTTTATATTTATTACAGTTCTCCCCCACCTTTGTCTCTTTCTCGCTCATCACTTTGTCACTTTCTCTCTGTCTCTCTATCTCTCTTTTCTATCTGTCTCTCACTCATCTCTCTCTCTCTCTCACCATCCATCTCTTCTACCACATTTACCACTACTGCAAATGCCATTCCACTACTACCACTGTTGCCACTCCACCTTTACGATTACCATTACTACTACCATCGCCACCACTTCACCACCACCACTGCCACTACTACTACCATTACCTCTCTTCCACCACTGTCACTCCATCTCCTCTGTCTGTCTTTCCCTTTCTCTATGTGTCTCTGTCTCTTTTCTCTCTCTCTCTCTTTCTCACTCATCACTCTTCTCTATCTGTCTGTCTCTCTCATTCTCTCTGTGTCTCTGTCTCTCTTCTCTTTCTCTCTGTCACTCATCACTCTTCTTTGTCTGTCTCTCTCTTTTTCTCTGTGTCTCTCGTCCATCTCTCTTCTCTCCATCTCTTTCATCTATATTCTCTCTCTATCTCTCTTCTCTCTATTCTTTTTTCTCTCTCGCTCATCTCTTTCTGTCTCTCTCTCATTTATTTCTTTTCGCTCTTTCTCTCTCTCTCTCTATATATATATATATATATCTTTTCACCTATTTTTTCATCTTCCTCTCTCTCTTTTCTTTCTCTCTCTCACTCATCACTCTTCTCTCTATGTCTGTCTATTTGTCTCTCTCTCTCTCTCACACACACACACACATCTATCTATCGCTCACCATTCTGTCTCTCTTTCTCTCTCTCCTCTATCTGTCTCTCACTTATCTCTCTCTCTCACCACCAATCTCCTCTACCACCTTCACCACTACTGCAAACGCCATTTCACTACCACCACTACTACCACGGTCGCCACTTCACCTCTATGACTACCATTACTACTACCATCGCCACCACTCCACTACCACCACTACCACTATTGCCACTACTACTACCATTACCTCTCCTTCACCCCTGCCACTCCATCTACTCTACCACTACCACAATTTCACCACTAATCTCCTTCGCCATCACCACCACTACCATCATCTCTTATCCACCACCTTCACCACTACTGCCGCTCCCTCTCCTCTACCACAAAATATTACCTCTACTTTTACCAAATAAAAAATAATAATATTTTTTTTTCATTAAAATAAAAATAAAACAAATAAATTTTAAATCTTAATAACTAAAAGAAAAATATTTTTTTAAAAAAAAAATTCATTAACTACAAAAAAAAAATTATTTTAACAAGAAATAATTTTTTTTGCCAACGGCAACCTTAAACAATAAAACATGATTTAATCTTCTTTTTTTTTTTTTTTTTTTTTCTCTATGTTTCCCTTCCTTTTTTTTTCATTCCCCCCCTTTTATTTCCATTCTCGTTTTGTAAACACTCCCCCCAAACCAAAAATCCCTAATCTCTTCACCCCTCTCTCTCTCTCTCTCGATCAATCGATCGATCGACGGCGAGCGGCGGCAGACGACTGCCAGCAACAAACGAGGCTGCTGTGTGAATGGAAAGGGCTCCGGAGTGCAAGAGCAAGAGCAGCAGCAGCAGCATCGGAGGAGGAGGAGGAAGATGAGGAGGAGGAGAGAAGGCGGTGATAGGGATGATATGCGGGAGTCTGGTGTACTACCACTGCACATACAAGAATTCAAGCATACTCACCCTCATCTCTGACGTAAGTTATGTGGAATAGCTTTGAATGTAAGTTATACAGTTGGTATTATCTATTATATACTGGGGATTTGGATGTATATTTGTGAAGGGTCAAAAAGGATTCACGGTGGCTTGTTTTTGGGTCTACCTAGTTGAGGAATTGAATTGAATATGCTTAGTTCTATGCTCTGTGTGTGCTAGAGAAGTGCAATAGTCAAATGGAGCACATGGGTTGTTGCTTGCTTGACTACGGAGTCACTTGTGGTGTGTTGGGTGTGGAACCAAATATATTAATCTATTGAGTTCTAAAGGGTTGCCACTTTCTGGGTATGAGTGTAGGAGTTAATTAAGGAATTACTTTGTGCTTTTGACTTTTACACTTTTGATCTTGTTTTTAAGACGAATTAAGAAGAGGAGAAAAGGGAATTTGAGGGATTCGAAATTTTGGAAAATATTCGGCTAATTCACGGTGACTGAATTCTTTTTATGTGAAGTCTTCGGGTAGGTTTCATCATCTTGTTTCCATACAGAATCCTGCAATTTACTTGATGATATTAGCTTTATGACGCAATCAAAATTGGGAGCAACTTTGGGTTGTGACGTAAACTAGCATGATTCACTCTGAAAGATTTTTTCATTTTTGCTACATTTTGTGGTTGATATTTCATTATAAAACTGCTATAAAACTACTATAGTATTAATTTTTTTATTGGGTAATTCATTAGAGACATTCTTTATTGTATATTTACATGAAATTTATATATAGTTCCAATAATTTATTTATTTTTTTCATCTAACAGTTTCCTTATTAACAATGCATCCTGTTCTCAGGTCTTATCTTCCTGCCGCAAGGATCTTTCTTCTTTTCTGAAGGATTGGCCTTCCGCAATTTGCCGAGCAATGCAAAACCTTCGAGCTTCTTTTTTTATGGATATAGAATAAAATGGGGATCCTTGGACGCAGGTTTGTGACTTCGGTTGATTTTATTGCTGTATTGAGCTCAATTTATTGATGTTATTTGTAATAGCAACTATATTGTTGTCTGCAGTGCAATTGTTACAAAGCCAAATGAATCTGTGTGGCTTATTGTAACGACTTTTATTGGAGTTGTTTTTGGCTTCCTGATAGGAGCATCATTTCCAACACTTCCATTAGCGAAGCTGCACGAAGTATTCTTTTTCCTGTCTTTGTTTATAATTCCTCTTTGTTTCTTGTTAATTTTATTTGTTTTATTCAGATTACATGATGAAGATTTTATTTTTGCATCCAAATTTGGCAGTTGAATGTCCCTTCCAGCCTTCTTCTTCCTTCAATTAATCTTTCCTATAATGAGGACAAAAATTCAACATTTTTGAATGCTTGGTTATGACTTGACATTTTCTACATTATCTTGGTATTTGGTTGTGATTGGATTTTGAATTTATTTTGAATGTGTTTGTGTGGTATAAATTGAATTGATGAAGTGTAAGGTTTATATATGAGATAAATTTGAGTTATTAATTTTATAGGTAAATTTTGGATTTCTAGTATTGTTGATTTGAGATATGCATAAATTTGGAATTCATGATCAATAAAACTTGTATTATTGTAAATTTTATGCCTGCACAAATTTAATGACTGTCTCTGAATGGTATGTTAATTGATCAACATTTTTAAAGAAATTAATTCTTTTATAAAATAATATATAGTTGTGTATTCAATCAAATTATTCATTTATTTGAGGATATAGAACCTTTGTTGTTAATTGGACATGTTTTCACTATGGTATTTTTGGAAGATGAGATTATTACTCGGTGCTGAGATGTTTTGGAAACTTTCAGATTACCAAAGAAAGATAACATATGAAACCTATGATTGGCGAGTGGGGATGTAGCTCAAATGGTATGAGCTCGCTTCGCATGCTCCAAAATTTTACTTTTATTTTTTTGTAGTTTTGTTTCTAGCTTTACTGGTTCACCAAATTAAACACATCTTATGCTGAGAGTTGGGAGATCGTCACTTTGTTTCTCGTCCTCAACGAAGCTTTCAGTTCCAGAATTAAACTATTTGATTTTTGCTGAAACGTAATCCTTCCATCCATCTCATTGCACATTCAATTCATTTTTCCATTCAACTTTGTTTAGCTTGGAAAATAAAAAACAAGTATTTTTTGAGAGGTGACTATTGTTTAATTTTACTTTTTTGAATTTTGCAAGTGAAATAATCTGAGATGGTAGCTTGAGACTCTCCATAAAATTGAAATAATCTGAGATGGTAGCTTAAGACTCTCCATAAAAAGTTATTTATTGAGTGATGGTAAGCGTATATTTATTCTTGCATAAGTGAACTATTTTTTATTTTTTGATTAGCAAAAGAAAATTTTATTGATGAAAAGACCATGAAAAGCACAACACATGATACAACAAAAAAAAGTACATATTGCATCATAGCAAAACCCTTTTATCTTAACTAGGTTAGCATGAAAGGCAAGCCCAATCAGACGCACATTGCTATGATGCAATATGCACTTTTCTCTTTTCTATGACTGTTATACATGATAGTGTATTCACGACTTTACTTTGTGTATGGATAAATTAACATGAGTTAATTCTGGTTAAGTTGAAAACTAAATTTGGGTCATGGTAGTTATGCAATTATTCTAGGCTTTCCCTCCTTTAAACTTGTTCTCTTTTGTGCTCTTTTCTTCTTTTCTCTTTCATCAATTCATCTCTTTCTTCTCTTTCTATCCACTCTCTATTTATATTTTTTCTTATCTGAAAGCAGATACACCAGCACATAATTGTTAAAATCTTGGTGGAATTGCTCAACACTCAAATACTGGAACTGTGGGGGATTGTTCATTTGTTTAGTCTTTTGGAGTTGACCCATCTTGACTTGGTATAGTAATTGCTTTTCTTTCTCTACCTTGATTTGAGCTTTAATTTTTGTTGGGATTTAGTTTAGTTTACTCTCTCTGTTGATGTGTTGCTATAATAATTTTTTGACAAAATCTTTTCAAGGCTATGATATACTAATATGTGTTTACATATACTATTCAATCATGTTCCATATGTATATGTCATATTTATGTGGTAATACAAACATTTTATACTAGTAATAATCAAATTCGTTATTTATTTCTATTGATGCAGGGGATGAAGAGTCAGTGTGATGAGAAAATGTTCGATTTTGTCTTTTGTAAGACAAGAACAATCTCTACAAAAATAGGAAGTTTTTTCATATGCTTCTAGCGGTTTCTGAATTAATTTGTTTTTTTATTTTTCAGGTCATAAATTTCTTGGAGAGATGCACAATATGGTCAAAGAATTCAAGAACTTGGTTTTTTCAAGTTTTTTTTTTATTTTTTAATATATGTAATCACAGTTAAAAACTTTTTATTAATTTCTTTGTATATATTTTTGAACATTTAACTTTTATTTATGAAATATATGACGTTATTCCATTCAATATATAGTTGTGATTCAAAATATAGTAGATAGTGTGTATTATATTCTTCAAATGCGCGTACAAAAATAATATTGATTATTCTTCAAATATGTCGAATTTTTTTTTTTTTATCACAGGTTTTATTAGTTATTAATCACACTTAAAAGATGTGATCTAAATATTTTTAATCACACTTAAAATGTGTGATCTAAATTTTATTAATCACACTTAAATGGTGTGATCTAAATGTTTTTAGTCACACTTAAAAGATGTGATCTAAATGTTTTTATTCACACTTAAAATGTGTGATCTAAATGTTTTTAATCACATTTAAAAGGTGTGATCTAAATTTTATTAATCACACTTAAATGGTGTGATCTAAATGTTTTTAATCACACTTAAAAGATGTGATCTAAATGCTTTTAATCACACTTAAAAGGTGTGATCTAAATATTTTTAATTACACTTAAAAGATGTGATCTAAATATTATTAATCACACTTAAAAGATGTGATGAAAGCATTTTTTAATGACACTTAAAAAGTGTGATTAAAAATGACCCCTTTTAATCACACTCCCAAAGACCTCACTTTAATCAAACTTAAAAGGCGTGATTAAAAAACATACATCACACAAAAAAAGTGTGATCTTTATATGTATTTGTAGTAGTGCGGTGTCTGCAAGTAGACTATACAAGTACTATCAATTTGTCATTTTTACCGGTATTAATCGGAAGGCTCGACACATATCCGTGCGGGTTTTCGTTCTTTCACCCCAGACTCTCAGGCCAATTTATTCAATATCATCTACACCACCTTTCAAGACTTACCAACGTATTTACCCCAAAACCATTCTATGAAAACTTGTTTCTCAACATTCTTTTCTCAATGCAAGTTTTCAAATCAACTTTAAAAGTTTAATGTAATAAAATGAATTGATATGCGAATAATATAAGATAAATATAAATACTTTTATTCAAATTCATCATCCAAAGAATTATACAATTCTCTCTTCTCAAGTATCCTCAACAATTAGTCATTTCAAGACTATTTCAACGTTTTGAACAATAATTTTCAAAATGAACAATAATTTTCATATTCCCTAAAATTCATCATTTATATAAATATAAATAAGAAAATTTTCCAAACATCCATTTATTTTGACACACAAAATAAATATAACAATATCATTCATGGATTTTCAGTCTCTTAAAAAAATTCTCTAAATTCTAAGTTTTCTCACCAAAACTATACAACACAAATCTTTTTAAAGAAAACTTTCCAAAATCATATTTTCATCAATCAACGAAGATCAAAACCCATAAGATTATTTTAAAAGAACAAGAGACAAACCCACTTTCAAAATCGCTCAACTTCTTGAATCAACAATCAATTTTCAAAGCTATCGAAAGATGATTTTGAAAATCATATAGATCTTGCAAAAACATATATATAACTCTAAGAAAATCCCTACCTTAGGTTTTGAAGAAGAAATGAGATGAAACCCCAAAATTCAACGGCGCCGAAACTCGATCTTCACCGCACACAACGAAGCCTTCGAGAAGTTAACTAACTTTGATGAAGAACTTATGGAAGAACTCTAATGGATCTTGAGAAATCAAGGTTTTGATCCAATTTGGCGTAGGGACATGTAAAGAGAAGGGAGAGGAAAGGGTTTTTAGAGAGAGAGAGATATACAAAAGTGATATGAAATATCAGATTCACGAACTGATATAACATGGTCCACTCGAACGTGGAAAGCTCTGCTCGAGCGTCAAATACACTTTCCCAGTACTTTTGCAGACAGGTCAAACTTCTGAAACCAAACATTCTCCGCTCGAGCGCATAAATGGTCGCTCAAGCGGACAAGCAACTTTTAATGCATTTTGCATTTTTGCTTTGGGGACGCTGCCTTAGGACCCGCCAAAGGACGCTGCCCCCTAGACCCCCGCGAGCTGACCGGGTAGCTCGATCCCCTACATACTCAGCGAAGTGGCAAAACTGGGATCGCTACATATATCTATTAGAATTCTATATCAATGATGTATTCATTTAGGATTAAGAATTAGTGTTCTATATAAGTGATGTATTGGTGTATTCTTTGGTCAATTAATTCAATCTAATATACAGTTTCACTCAGAAAACTTACATGGTATCAGAGTTATATATGCAACCCTAGAAGCCATCGTGTTTAGGTCCTTGGTTCTGATTTCTGGTTCGATCGAGTTTGCCCTCTAGTTCGTCACATCTGTCTGACTCATCTGTGTTTGAATTGCATCACATCTAGTTCGAATCAACCTATATCACGACCCATCAAGCTTTCTCCATCTAGCTCAGCAGTCGCGAGTCTTCTCCATCTAGTTCTCTGTTCGTGATCTGTAGGTGGTTGTTGGAATTGCGATTCTTCGCCTGGTTCATCTGTTCGCAATCGACATCTCCCTTTCTTGAACTCGTCTGGTTCGATTTCTGGCCCACGAGGTCACTCTCTAGTTCAGGTTCCTTCGCGACATCCCTCTCTCTCTCGCTCACTGGTTTTGGTTGGTCTGTTTTGGTCGTGTTTAACCCATCCTCTCTGGTTTTGATTTTGGTCTATTACAGTCTGAACGTATTAGTTCTCTGTTTGTTCCTCGTTGACCTATAACATTTTATAAACTTTGTTTTATTACAATGTCAGGCACTAAAATCCAAGCTATAAAATGCAAACTCTCTTGTGGCAATTATGCCTATTGGGCCAGTGTTATGAAATTTTTTCTTCTTGGCCAAAAAAAATGGGGTTATGTTTCTAGTTCTGTTCCTCATCCATCGGACTCGAAGGTGGAAGGATATTTGACTTCCTATGATACTTGGGATTGTGATAATGCCCAAATTCTGACCTAGTTTCATAATTCTGTGAATAACCGTATTGGAATGACGTTTTTCAAGTACAATACTGCCAAGGAGGTGTGAGATTATTTACTAGGTGTTTATCAGCAATCCAACTTTGCCAAGCGGTATGAGTTAGAAATAGCTATTCAGAGTGCTCGTCAGTGAGATCAGACTATTCAGGACTTCTACATTGAGATGATAGGTTTTGGGATCAATTGGCTCTTATGGAACCATCTAGTCTCAAGATACTGGACACTTATCTTGAGTTTTAGGAGCAGGGTCTTTTAGTGCAGTTCTTAACGGCTCTCTTCCCTCAATATGAGGCTATCCGAGGTGGCATCCTTCACCGATCTCCTCTTCCCTTTATGGACGGTATGAGTTAGAAATAGCTATTCAGAGTGCTCGTCAGTGAGATCAGACTATTCAGGACTTCTACATTGAGATGATAGGTTTTGGGATCAATTGGCTCTTATGGAACCATCTAGTCTCAAGATACTGGACACTTATCTTGAGTTTTAGGAGCAGGGTCTTTTAGTGCAGTTCTTAACAGCTCTCTTCCCTCAATATGAGGCTATCCGAGGTGGCATCCTTCACCAATCTCCTCTTCCCTTTATGGATGCTATTGTTTGTGAGCTTCTCTTCGAGGAAACCCATCTTAAAACGGCCAGTCAAACTTTGTCTCCTTCTGTCTTCTTAACTCTTGCCATGCCTCTTTTGTTATCGACCCCACCTCCTTATCAACTTCAGGCCATTGCGAAACCCAAGAAAGGACCATTAGGGCCAGATAAGTGTGCTTTCTACCATCAAAGGGGTAATTGAAAGAACAACTGTCCCAAGAAGGGACGTCAGCCTACTCCGTCTACTCAAACACAGTTTCGCGGTCCTACTTTAGGTACTTTCCGACCTCCTGTCACTTATACTACATCTACTCCGACTTCTGATCCTGACATGGCTTCCTTGAGTGTTCAGGTTGCACAACTTTAGCATTTCCTATCCATCTCTTAGCCATCCCCATCTGCCTCCGCTCTTACCTCTCTTTATTCAGGTTTGCTTGGATCTTCTTCAGGTATTCCTTCTTCTGTCTGGCTTTTTGATTCTGGTGCCTCTCATTATATAACTTCTCACATTTCCTTACTTCAAAACTGCATTCCCCTACCTGTTTCTATTACTATTAATACTGCTAATGGGTCTGGTATGCCTGTTCTGTCTATTGGGTCTGTCTTACCCTCTGCCATGTCTGTTGTTATTATTCCTTTTGTTCTTTATGTCCCTCAGTTATTTGTCAGTTTATTATTAATCAATCAACTTGATGCGTCTAGTTTTGATGTTTTCTTTTCCTCTTCTGTTTGTTGTGTGTAGGATTGGTGTCCAAGAAACAGATTGGGACCGATCATAGAGTTGGAGATCTCTATGTGGTCGAAAACTTGCATCTCCCCTTATCCACCTCTCCAGCTGCACTTTTCTCATTTCAGTTAGATTCTCAGTCGAGTCAGTTTTACTTATGGCATTCTTGCCTCGGTCATTTGTCTATTGACCGCTTACGGTCTTTAGCTCACTTAGGGTTGTTAGGTAAAGTTTCTCCTAGTCAAATTGATGAATGTCGGGGGTGTAAACTTGCTAAAATGTCAGCCTTACCATTTCATAAAAGTACATCTATTTTTGTTTCTACTTTTTCTCTTGTGCATACTGATGTCTGGGGACTCTCTCATGTTCTTACTAAAGGGGGTTCTGCATATTATGTGTCTTTTATTGATGATTGCACCCGTTACACGTGGGTTTATCTTATGACTCATAAGTCTGACTTCGACCAAATATACCGTACTTTCCATTCTATGGTCACTACACAGTTTGGGTCTATTATTAAATTATTGCGGTCTAACTTGGGTGGCAAATAATTTAAAACCAAATTCTGTGAATATTTGGCCAAATTGGGAACCATTCACCAATCTTCTTGTACTGATACACTTGCCCAAAATGGTCGAGCTGAGCGTAAACACCGTCATCTCCTTGAGACAGCTAGGTCTCTCATTCTTTCTACCTCCGTTCGGGCTCCATATCGGGGTGAGATAGTTCTTACTGCTGTTTTTTTTCTCAATCGTAATCCTACCCTCCTTCTTTCTGGTCGGTCTTCTTATAAGGCTCTGTTTGCTCAACTTCCTAATGACTCCCTCATTCGTGTGTTTGGGTCTGCTTGTTTTGTCCTTTTACCCGATAAAAAGATCGAACCAAACTAAGTTCTCGGTCTGTCCTATGTGTCTTTCTAGGTTATAGTCTCACTCAGAAAAGTTATCGTTGTTATGACCCTGTTTCCCGTCACCTTCATGTCTCTTATCATGTTGCCTTTCTTGAACGTTTATCTTACTTTCAGCTTCCTCCTTTCATCGCCCTAGTTTCCAAAGAGGATTTGGTTCATATTGATTCATTTCCTTCTGAAGTCCCATCTAACGAGTACATTTCCACAGTTCCTCCTGAGCTTGTTCTATCTTCTCCTCCTACTTCACCTCTGGCTACTTCTCCTCCTTCGGCTTCTTCTCATCCTCTCCCTGAGGGCCTCATGCTACAGTTCGGACTCAAATGTCACGGTTCTTAATCTAATCTCACAATGTGCGATGTGAGATTGATAAATCACCAAAGAGTCCAAATCCGGCAAATCGTTTTGGAAAACAGATTTTTGTAAAGAAGTGCCAAACATGGACTGCTTTGCTAGATACAGAGTCGCCACCTAAATATTTTACTTTTCGGAGAATTTAGGAAACCCTGACTCGTTGCCTAAGGACATGTGTCCATCATCACCAAAGTTGCCTTGGCTCGGGAACTTGGGTACGATTGGGGAAGGTCATCTATGAGCACCCCCGCTCGCCCGATCGAAGATCGGCCTATACTAAACATGATATTTTGTTTTTGAAAATACAGGTGTTCTTTTTCCTGTTTATTAGCCTAGAGTTACTATGTGATGCGCACAACACACAAGTATAGACTAGATCGCCTAAGTTGGAATAAAACATCTCATGTTTGTTTGTTTGAAAATGGCTTGAAGGTGCTACTCGCAAGTAGGCTAAGACGTGGATTTGCCACTCTCGAGTGGGCTTAAGAAAACATGATTTTGCCACTCTCAAGTGGGCTTAAAAAAAAACTCGCATTTCGATGAATTGTTCTAATTCAAGCAGTCCAACCTTTACCGACAAGCATTCAGGCAGTTACATTAATTAAGCAAATAGCCTCATGGCAAGCATGCTATCATGGCAACACTCACACTCATGCAAGATGCTAAAGCATAAATACTTACAGTGTACTCCGAGCCAAAACAAAAGCTATGTTAGAAATCAATGTATGATCCTAGCTATGTTAAGAATGCTTAATGCAACACGTGCAAAATGAAACTAGAAATAGGCTCGGCTATTCTAAAATGGCATATGAGATGCAACTTGATAGTCATGTATTCAAATTGGTATTGAAATACAATGCAATTTGTATGATGCGCCGAGCCCGGTGCATGCAAAACAGATGAATAGATGCAAACATACGAGCATAAGTATGCTAATTGAAGCATGCCCTAAGACCAACCATCAAAAGCAGGTAAATAAAAGGGAGAAAGACGTGGGGTTGGAAGACATTCACACACTCACGCACACTTATTACAAAGTTCGCCCTCGTGACGGAGGGTCCGAAAGAATAATACAAATCATCTGATTAACTAACTTACTAGCTAATTAATTATTACACAACACTTAACTAATTAAACAAATTAATTAAGCTACTAAAGCAGTAAAGAGGCCTCGGGAAGAGGGACAAATGCATGCATGCTCGGCTTCGCTCGGAAATCTATCGCCATGCTCATGCTGCCTCTGTTTACACTGCTCTGCACTTCTGAATATTGCACAAGTCTTAAGGATGCTTCTGAACCACCCCTTGAGTGTTGTGGGAGGTCACTGGCCAAAAGATAGGGCCATCGGCCAAGGGATAGTGGTCATCGACCATATGTAAGGGTATCGGCCATAAATTTGTAGCCGACCGACACTAAAGATGGCCGACCGGCCATCTCTTCCTGCAGAATGCTGTTTTGCTGCAGCAGAGGACAAACAGAGCATGACAATGCATTTACAAGACAATGTATGCACTACCACTCTCCCTATCATGTCATGAACTCAAGGGAGTATAGTCCTCGACCCTCTGGTCACCATTCACGCATTTCAATGCATGATGGCCAAAGGAGCCAAGTGTGAACATTAATGTGAAATGGATGCACAAAACACATATGAATGCTTCACACTCTATCATGTTGGATCAAGAATGTCGGCGACCCGAGGATTGAGGCGCGTTTCGTTACTTCGAGTACGAAACGTCCCTCGCTCCTTGTGTTTGGTTTGACACCCGAAACCAAACACAATGCAATGCATGTATGCCAAATACAATGCAAAGCATGCAACCAATGCGATGCAATATGAGCATGCTAACTCAATGTAATCAACCTAAGCATGCAAGCTAAGTCAACGTAACATGAGCATGACAAATGCAATGCAATGTATCCTGACATGCATCCGACATGCAAGGATATGTGACCACATATCAAGCACATGACAAAATGCAAGCTAACAAGCATGCAAAATGCTACTTAAGCATGTAAATATGCAAGGCATGTAACAACATGTGAAACAAGCATATTTAGACCAATATAATACATGCATGACGAACTTAACAAAGTGACATAAGCATGCAAGCATACAATGCAATAGGCATGCAACAACAATACCAATGATAAGCATGCAACAACATGCAAGGCAAGCATATGACAACATGCGGGAATGGTCTTAAACCAAATGGACGGCTCTCAAATAAGCCCAAATCAGTGGCCAAGATACAATGAAAATGAGGACAAATGCACATACAAACATGCATGCCAATTAGCCTAAAGACTAAGGCATAAAAGGAAACTTTCAAGAACACTTAAAAGAAGACAAACATGGACATTAGATCAACATATTAAGCTCTGAAAACATGTAAAGGATGATGCCAAAATAAATAAACCATGCAAGTAAGGCGTGCAATGAAGCCCAAAACTTGAGACTAGCCAAGGGGTTCAAACCATGGCCACATGAGGCAAGCCCCAAAGGGCCAAAGGGACCTAAAACAGTCCCAAGGCTGGTCTAAACAAGACCAAAAGTGAGCTCAACACTAGCCAACACAAGCTAGAACACAACGCCAAAAACAAGAGGCATGAAGGCTACCAAAGGGGTGTTATACTACACCTATCAAAACCAAACATGGCATGACTTAAGCAACCAAAATCAGAGTTATGGCATGTTAGAATGAGACCAAAAACACATTGAAATGGCATCCTAGAGGCCTAAACATGGAGGCATACACAATGGACCATTCATGAGGCATAAAACACAAGCCTTTTAAAACATTAAAGGAGTAATAAGTGCAAGTGTTTGAGCATGAAACATGGACTGAAATAACATTACAAGTGATGCCAAACTACTGAAATGATCCAAATAGAGCGTGCTAGTGACTCAAACACCTAAAGCTAACAAGCTAGATTGCATGGTAGTTATACAAAACAATGTAAGCATGACCAAAACAATGAAAAACAGAGCTCAAGCATGTTAAAACAAGGCTAGAAGCTTCATGAAGTTGTGCCAAAATATGCAAGCATGATGGTCCAAACGCAAGATGCATGTTATGTAAGCATGCAAGATTACTCTACAAGTATGTGAAACATGCAAGATGCGATCAAACCAACATGGAATAGAGTTAAGTCAGGTCCTAAAAGTCACTAAAAAGTGCTGAAATGGAACCAAGACATGCTTAGTAAACATGCTAACATTAAGAGCCATTAACACAAGTATATGAGACATAAGGAGAGGGGGGTGTCCCTCTCCTATTCAAGACCTTAAAACAACTTCTCCACCACTAAAAATCCACTAGATTTCAGTGGTGAGAAGGTCAAAATGAGATGATTCCAAAGCTCAAAAGTAAAGGCACAAAACAAGGCCAAACAAGGCCTAAGAGGGGGTAGACAACCCCAAACACAAAAGTGGCCTTAAACAAAGATTAAAAGCATGCAAAAAAAGAACTTTTATCAGTTATAAGTTAAGCTCAAAACAACATGAAAAATAGGCTAAAAGCTTATGCAAGAATGGGGAATAAAGAGGATAGTTTCTCACCCTTGAAGAGCCTCTTCAAGAACACTACTCTAGCACCTCCTTCTGATCAAAACCAACTCAAAAACTCTAGAATCAACTCTTTAGCACCTCTGTAACTAAAGGATGGTGTATTACTAGGTGCTTTAGTATAAAAATAAGAACAAAAACTCCCTTTAGAGCACTATATCACACACAAATATAGAGAGAGAGGGAAATATATAGAGAAAGAGTGATATATATCTTCTATATCAGTTTCTTGAACCCCTGAGAAGGGAGGAAGAGCTCCCTCTTTATAGAAATCCAAATGCAAAGCTTCACGTGTATGGAGGAGGGGAATTGTGCGTGCCAGCTGGCACAAAATATCTACCAAAAGCAGATGGAAAGGGGTCGACCGGAAAACATGGTCGATTGACCAACAAAGGTGGCCGACCGACCAAATACAGTGCCGATCGGCCAACACTTTTAGCCGGTGGCAAGAAAAAGGGGCCGATGGCTTCATGCCTTGGCCGGTGGGTTGAGGGGATGGCCAACAAGCCACCCTCTTCCCTCAGAAGCAAAAACACAAGTCCTTGGTCCACAACCAAGCACAAAACAGTCAAGTTGAGAGATCTTGAGGCAAGGCGCGCGGGCGAGACCTTTGGGAACTCAAAACGAACATGAGCATGGATCATCATCGAGTGTTCAAATGATGACGTCCAAGTCTTGAGGACGGTCAAAAATGGGGTGTCTACAGTTGCCCATCTTTGACAGAACTCGAAAGTCATAACAATGACGGGAGTGAATGTCAAAGCCCAGAGACAACCCATTTTCGACAAGGTCGAAGACTTAGACAAGCATACAAGGCAATTAAGATATGTGCTCGCAGGCCGGGGCAAGAATGCTAATGGCACGCACGATGCCGAACATAACTTATGATCATGCAAAGAAAGCTGTAACAAAGCATATCATGCAACAGTTTTAAGCAACCATATACAAATTTAACTATATTACATGCAGAAAGGATGTAAGAGAATTATTCAATTCTCGCTACGTCTCACACGGAGAATACACAATACTTGTGCGATTCGTCTGGTCGCGCCAGCTTCAAATGAACCGTACATACAATATCGTGCCTGCAAAGGAAAGAAACTTAATAGGGATAATATCGCTAGCAAAATGCATAACAATGCTATTAAAAAGTGCGTGACAACGAGGGTGAAGGAGGTACATGACAATGCAACCTAAGGGTGCGAGACAACGCGAGTAGAAGTGTGCATAACAATGCAAGTAAAATGTACAAAACTACGTATGTTGTAGCTATGTGCGAAACAATGCATGTTAGAGAGGTGCATGTGCGTGACAACACGAACTATGGGGTGCATAAACACATGTAAGTAAAGCATACGCGGCAATGCATACAATGTGTGTAACAATGCGAGGAAAAGCATAAACACATGTAAGTAAAGCATACGTGGCAACGCATGCAATGTGTGTAACAATGCGGGGAAAAGCATAAACACATGTAAGTAAAGCATACGCGGCAACGCATGCAATGTGTGTAACAATGCGAGGAAAAGCATAAACACATATAAGTAAAGCATACGCGGTAACACATGCAATGTGTGTAACAATGCGGGGAAAAGCATAAACACATGTAAGTAAAGCATACGCGGCAATGCATGCAATATGTGTAACAATGCGAGGAAAAGCATAAACACATGTAAGTAAAGCATACGCAGCAACGCATGCAATGTGTGTAACAATGCGAGGAAAAACATAAACACATGTAAGTAAAGCATATACGGCAATGCATGCAATGTGTGTAATAATGCGGGAAAAAGCATAAACACATGTAAGTAAAGCATACGCAGCAATGCATGCAATGTGTGAAGCAAGAAAGACCCATGTTCAGCATGAGTATGGTGAAGACGCGTCACTCGCGATGTTAAGATACAACTTCAAAACAAGACGAGGCATTGTTCAATGCAAGACGCGTAACGAGCGCGCTCATTTCAGTCAAAACAAAGCGTTGTAATACAACATATTTAAAGCGATTTGCGGAACTCGCGAGACACAAAAGGATACGAGAAAGGATACACCTTGCGTGCACCGAGCATCGCACATAGAAGACACGGCTCGAGGTCAACACGAAGGCCGGTTAAGGTTCAAAAGTGCACTTTCTTGCACTGTCTTGACTAATAAAGGTCCCAAACTACACAACTAATGCAAACAAGGGTGTGGGAGGTGCATCGACCATAAGGGGAGGCCACCGGCCATCCATCGGCCACAAAAGGAGATCATCGGCCAACTATTTAGCCAATCGGCTAACAATTTGGCCGACCGACCAAAAATGGCAATGTCGGGGCAGTTTTGACATTTAGTCACTGGTCTTTAAATATAGGGCCTCAAACCCTATATTTTCACTTCCTCCTAGCTCGAAAATCCCTCATCTCTCTCTCTAGGTGATTTTTCAACCTTCGATCCTCGTTTTTCTCTTGTTTTCGACGCTTTTCCATTGTTTGATTCGCGAAACCCTTCCCGTTTCGTACACTTTGAACCGAACAAAACTCGTTTTTGGTGACCCTTTCTCGATTTCCATCACTTGGGGCTTGTTTCCCCCGAGTTTACCTAGGTCTTTGTGCCCTTTTCCAGACTCTGACCTTTCCTCCCATTTTTCACCCTCTCGGGGTTGACTTTTGGGTTGATTTTTCACATTCTCGCCCATTTTCGACACTTTCGGCCATTTTTGCACTATTTCTGAGATGGCAGACGACATGCCACAGGGTAGAGTTCCCCCCGAGATGGACGTGGACCCCAAGGTCGAGCTCCTACCTCTCCACATCCGGCCGTTCGATCCGGCGATTTACTGGCCGGCGATATACGTGTTGCCTCCCGATGGCATCTGCCACTTCAGGAGCTATGCGAGGGGTGCGCCATCAGAGCTTCTATTGCGCAAGCCAAAGTCACATCTGTCCTACGGCGCTTCTAAGGTACACTCTCCCTCTGTTTCATTTTTCACAATGTAGAACATATAACTGCGATAGTCAATACTGTTCTTTAACTTTTTAACTTAGACACACTGATACATCACATGCTGTAGTTTACCGTGAGCACACCTGCACCCGATATCCGTATGAACTCAAACACATGCATACACACTGCATTGTTATCAATTTTGAGCGCACTCAAACACATTCGCACACATTGCATTGTCATCTGAATTTTGAGCGCACTCAAACACATGCACATACATTGCATTTTCAACTGAATAACCCAAACACACTGATACATCATATGCTGTAGTTCATCTGTGAGTGCACTGACGTACGACATTTGCATAATCTTGAACACATGCACACACGCTGCATTTTCATCAATTTTGAATGCTTTTCAAAACTATATTTCTAATAATGCTTCGTAACTGTTTGTTTTGAAAGCAGGGAGATTCACATGCCTTCAGAGGGTATGGGAATACCGTGGCCCATGGTTGGTACATAGAGCTGCCCGATGCGGTCCGTCACATTGTCGACCAGGCCGACTTCGGCACTTTCTGTATGGGACTCTCGCGCCTCACTGCGAGAAGGCCCCTTCTTGCTGCTTTGGTGGAGAGGTGGTGGGACACCACCGACTCCTTCCACCTTTCTGCCACAGGGGAGATGACGATGACTCCCTTTGAATTCTTGATGCTCACTGGCATCGGGGTAGGGGGTGATTCAATCCCCTTCGATATAGACATGGACGAGTGGGACGCTGCTTAGCTATACTTACTCGACGCTCAGGCACCTCTTGCCCGGGCAGGGTTTGTGAGGTACTCATGGTTCGAGGATCACTTCCAGATCCAGACACCTACTACTCGAGAGGAGGAGGAGCAATATGCTCATGGCTTCATCATGTTCCTGCTGGGGACCACGCTCTTCGCCGACCGGGCGAACATTGTCGCCCTCTACCTGCTGAGTGCACTCGTGGATGTGACCAGGATCCGCGGCTACGACTGGGGTGGCGCTGGCCTGGCCACACTTTATGGATATATGAGCTCATCATCTTGTTGCAGCGAACGGTTGCTCGGAGGCTACTGGCAAGCTTGGGAGGTACACCTTCTTTTTCTGTTTTACATTCCTGCCTTAACATGTTAACCAAGCACTGCACACATATAATCTGCTTTACACCCTGCACATATTGCACAATACACTTCACATATTGCACAATCTACTACCAACCGACTGTACACTGCACACACTGCGAACTTGCAACCTACTTTACACTGACTGTATACTGCGCACACTGTACACTCTGTACAATACACTGCACCATACACGATTCTGTGATTTCTGCTTTATTCTGCATTCTACTTTATTTGATAAGCATACTGATGTTTGGTCTATTACACTTTGCAGTTGTAGGTATATGCCTACATCCCGAGGCTTGCCCCAGTGCCAGATGAGGAGGTCCCCCTTGGCATTCCATTCTCTCACCTCTTCGACGTGAGATGCGAGCGGAGGCCACGAGAGTCTTTCATATTCTTCCGTCGGTATTTCGACACCATCACTGCCGCAGAGGTATTTTAGAATTTACAGCTCATTTAAGCTTTGCTTTACATTATTCTTTCAATAACAGTAGATAACAAACTGTATATCATTTACAGATCACCTGGCAGCCCTAGGCTCCATTGCCGGATGTGGTGAGGGACCGATATGCGGGCGTTGAGGAGACTGCCCGATTCAGGATTCTACTGGAGGGCCCGGTCTGTCGGGCTTGGTATCTGGGTGAGCGCTTCCTGCGCCAAACCTTGGGCTTACCAGAGCAGATAGTCCCAGAGCTGCCTCCTACCCACATGAGGCATACTGAGGGATATACCCTGGAGGAGATGGGGAGGTACACGATTGGCTGGGACTCGCAGCACTTTAGAGACGAGGGCGACTACACGAAGTTTATCCAGGCCTATCTGATGCTGCCTCTAAGTAGTGCTCGCCGAGCTGAGAGGGAGAGGCCTGCGGCGCCAATGGCAGGAGCAGGAGCACCGAGGGTGCCTCGGGCCCGTGGCAGGAGCGGGTCCCGGAGAGGATGGGGATCCGTTGCCGGATGCGGTGAGGGATCAGTATGCGGGCGCTGAGGAGACTGCCCAATTCAGGATTCTGCTAGAGGGCCCGGTTTGTTGGGCTTGGTACTTGGGGGAGTGCTTCTTGTGCCAGACCTTGGGCTTACCAGAGCAGATTGTCCTGGAGCTGCCTCCTACCCACATGAGGCATACTGAGGGATATACCCTGGAGGAGATGGGGAGGTACACGATTGGCTGGGACTCGCAGCACTTTAGAGACGAGGGCGACTACACGAAGTTTATCCGAGCCTATCTGATGCCGCCTCTAAGTAATGCTCGCTGAGCTGAGAGGGAGAGGCCAGCGGCAGGAGCAGGAGCACCGAGGATGCCTCGGGCCCGTGGCAAGAGCGGGTCCCGGAGAGGATGGGGATTCGAGTGGCCAGCACTGCCCACCATGATGACATGCCGAGGGCAGGGTGGAGAGACTTATCAGATACCCATCGCTCCTCCTCCGGATGATCATGAGCTTACCGGAGTCTACGGCTCGACCCCGGTATGTACTACTATACTTTGCATTTCATATAATCATTTCAATTCATTTGATATCCTGTAAAATACTAATGCCTTCAACACTTTTGCAGGCTTCGATCGAGTACACTCACCAGTCTCTAGAGCTGACTGCCTCGGTAATGGGGATGCTGCAGAGGAGCCTGGACCTGTTGACCATCTACGGCATCTCGGTAAGTTCTTTCAAACTCGGTTTCAATACTCTGCACATTTTGTTCCACACATGATCTGATGCCTCGTAATATCAATACGACACTTGATACCCAGCACTCACGGCACTGATACACTGTAACTCATACACTGCATTCGGTACTGATACACTGCTCAGAACAATCACACATTGTACTTACATACTGTGTTCGGTATTCATACCTGATTTTGCATAGTATGACTGATGCATTTGCCCACTATTCCTTTCAGGCCCCATTCCAGATTCTGGCTGCGGGAGGTGCTCCAGCTGGGCCTTCTGTATCCGCCCGAGGAGTAGGGAGAGCAGGGCGAGGGACCACAGTACACCCCCGCACCAAAGCCGGGCGTAGTCATGTTGGGAGCAGCTCACATGCACCGATTCCAGACGATGATGAGTCTGAGGTAGAGGTGGGTTCATCTGAGGATGAGACTGGAGATGGCTTGGGCTCGGACTCAGATGACGGGGCCGACGACGATGCTCCTGGACCTTCGTCCAGGAAGAGGACCCGGACGAATTCCCGTGCTTGAGACCATTGATATTGATCTAGACTTTTGCTGTTTTCTTCTTTTTTTGCTCTGTTCAGACATTTTGTTGCTTTTCCTTTTTTGTTTTACTTTTCTTTTTGCTAATAGTTTGAGCACATTGTACTGCCGCAGGCTGGTTTTATTTTCTTCAAAACTATGTACTTGAAAAGATGATGGAATGAAACAAGCTTTTTGTTAAAAAAGTGTTGCATTTGCACATTCTATGCATCGCATTGCATTGCATCATATTACATAACAATGTAAATGTGAATGAACCTTTGTTTGAAAATTAAGCACTTGCACCATAATAATCAGGTAGTGAACTAATTAACGACAAAAACACCTCGATAAGCAAAACAAAGGCCTTAACATGTTAACCAAGTGTAAATACAACTCGATAAGAAAAACAAAGACTTAAAGAGGACGAAATACAACTTGATAAACAAATGTACAACAACTCGATAAGCAAATAGGCGTGACTTCGCAAAATCAACACTGAAAGGCACCGGAAGTGGAACCAGTCACAAGTTCTCAGCATCCTCAGCAAATGGACAGCTCTGAGGATAAGAGCGACGGCCATCGGCCAAAGGGAGAGGCCATCGGCCACCGGCCATCATTACTAGCCGATCGGCCAAATATGGTGGTCGGTCGGCACTCTTTTTGGCCAATCGGCCAAAAATGGCAAGAACCACCAGAATGCTGCCACCTGTCTTCCACTCACATCTTATCTTCTACAAAAGCCCCAGCTTCATAGTTTTGCTCATTTTAACACTGTTTTGCACCAAATAGAAGAGTTCCTTGTCCAAAATCTCTCAAATTGGATTGCCAACTTGGACGGCTCGGAAAAGCTAAATTTTCAGTGTTTCGGCATAAATGCGCTATTCCCGCTGGGTCGCACCCCGCTGCGTTTTCCATTCCTCTATGCCGCGGCAAGGTTTTGGAATCCGGTAACACACGTCTTTAGCTTTTGCGGTCAAGAAATGTGTCCTACTTACGAGGATTTCCAAGCTTTACTAGAATCGAGCGTGATGAAGAAATTTTGCCTCAACTCCGGTTCGGCCACATCCAAACCCTAGGACGGATGTGCGGCCTTATGCACGATGCTTGGTCTTTGATCCACGACGGGGAGCTGGATATTCAAAGCTTGGTTTGTCAGTTTTTTGATGCTAGTGACTGCAGCGACCATCATTGGCAGGGTTATCGACGACATGCGCTTTGCTTATGCTTGCTATCTCATTTCTTGCTTGCCCCGGGCTCTGGCAGGTTTAGCACTCGTTTGATTGAGGTGGCCGAGGGCCTAAAAGAGGGCAAAAGCTGCATTGCCATGACATTGGCCGAGACGTTGATGGGCTCAGACGCTTTTCATTGCCGGGAGACGGCTAGGTTTGCAGGGAGTCCAATACTATTGCAGGTAATTTTCTCACCCCATCTCACATATATTGCTCACATCACTCAGCCCTCAGGCTCGGTTTTTCCCTCAAAACCCTCTGCTCACTTTTTCTCTCAACGTATACTTCTCTATTCTTTAATCTCTTATTTTTCATCCCTCCCCAGATATGGTTGATAGACAAATTGAAGATTGTGGACTCTTGTCCGGCATATTCAGCTCGTAGCTATTTCTTCCGGTGACGTCTAGTTGATGCTCTGGATGAGGGATGGTGGTATAACTAGATGTGCAGTTCATCCGCAGACCGCATTGCTTGGCACTGCCCTTGGCTCACTTTATCGGCAATGAGTTACAGTATGACCCACCAGCCCAGGATCCAGTTGATAGGTTTGACACATTATGTGTTTTACTTTCCGTTTCGGTTCCGGCGCCAGTTCGGACATGATCAGATTTGCCCGGAAGAGGGGATTGAGTACCCTGCTACATTTTCTGTCTGAGGCATACAGCTGGCTCGGTATGCTACAGCGTGGAGGACTAGAGAGCTTCTGGCCTTCGCTCCTGCTTTCAGTTACACCCTTTCTGATGAGTGCATAGATTGGCTCAATGAAGAGGCATAGGAAGGGCCCATTTTGGCATCAGAGGCTTCAATCAGCTCTAGGAGGGGATGCAGGAACGCCTGACTATGCCCCGAATTTATTCGCTTTAATTAGAATTTTCAAGTTTTTCTTTATGAATGTAATAAAAAGCAACTTCAATTTTGTATTCAAGAGTAGGAGAACTCTGTATTGAAATCAATGAAATTGAAGGCTGTGGGTACTGAAAATTTTCCGTTTGGTCCAAAAATGGTCTAAGTTGTAAAAAGATTAATTTCAGCAAAATCAACTTTTATTAAAACTTTTCAAAACCATTTTCGATATCGATCAGAACTGGACACGCCTGAGATCTGTCACTGAGATGTGCAACCCCGGATCCCAGCAATTGGAAAGCTTCCCCTAGTCTGAATAGCACTGTACTGGAGATCACAACCGAGCTCTCGGATGCTGAATATACAAAGATGACCGAACATGATCACATGGACAAAGTTGATCGAGGAAGTGTTCATGGCTGGACTTTAGAATGAAGTTGCCTACGTATCCCAAAAATGGGAATCAAGCCTTACGTAGCTTGGCTTGGGTTCACTCGAGTATTAACACTCTCTTTTTGCGCTCTAACTTTTGTCAAGGCTACCCTTTGCGAGTTTTCAACCTTCCGAGCTCAGTTTTTATAATTTCAAATTTTCTATACTCTAAATTTTGCCTAGGTTGCCCTTTCGGGTTTTTGGCCTAGCGAGCCTCTCAGGGATAATATTTCTCCAACTTGTCCGTGTTGATCGGCTGGGAGAACTCTAGGCCATCTAGGTCCATCAGAACGACAGCTCCGCCCGACCAAATAGACTTGATGATGTAAGGACCAGTCCAATTGGGTCTGAACTTGGCCCTGGGGTCGTGGATGGGAGCTCGGTGTTTTTTGAGCACCAAATCTCATTTTTTCAAATTCCTGGGCTTAACCTTCTTGTTGAAAGCCCTGGCAATTCGGCGTTGATAACCCTGAACATGATACAGTGCTTTTAGCCTTCTCTCGTCAAAGAGCATGAGTTCTTCAAATCTGCTATGCTACCAATCTGCCTCAGCTATCTGACACTCGGCCAATACTCGCAAAGACAGAACCTCAACTTCGATAGGCAAAACAGCCTCTATCCCATAGACCAAGGAATACGGAGTTGCCCCAGTAGAAGTTCTAATTGAAGTCCGGTAGCCCCACAGAGCAAATGGCAACTTATCTGGCCAGTCCCGGTAGGTTTCCACCATCTTCTGCAAAATGTGTTTGATGTTCTTGTTGGCGGCCTCAACCGCTCCGTTGGCCTGCGGCCGACATGTGGATGACTTGTGAAAAGTCACGTTGTACTTGTCCAACAAGTCGATCACCTCCTTCTTGAAGTGGGAACCATTATCTGAAATAATCTCGTTCGGGACCCCGTAGTGACAGATGATGTTGTTCCTGATGAACTTTGCGTAAGACTGGGCCTTAACCCACTTTATGAAATAGTCTATCGCGATCAGAATATACTCATGCCCATTGGACCCCTTCGGAGTGACAGCCTCGATCATATCAATCCTCCAGACTGAAAACGGCCATGGCGAAGTCATGTTGTACAGCTTCGACGGTGGAATGATAATGCGATTTGCATGGATTTGACATTTGTGGCATCGCCGGACAAAGCCAAAACAATCCTCCTCCATGGTGGACCAGTAGTAACCCTATCTAAGGATTTTCCGAGCTAGCATCACCTCGTTCATGTACGCTCCGCACTCTCCTCCATGGATGGCCTCCATCAGGAGCTTCGATTCTTCAGCATCAACACACAGCTTATGCATCCCCAGATGACCTCTCTTGTATAGTTTACCTCCGCAGATGATGAACTGAGCAGCCATTCTTCGTATTGCCCTCTTATCTTTGGCGTTTGCCCCTGGTGGATACGTCTCTTTTTCCAAGAAGTTCCAAACATCGTAATACCAGGGGTTCTCATCTTGAACCTCTTCTATGACAGCAATCAGCTCGTAGGCCGGCACGAATTTCTAGTCAATAATGATCGGATGCATCCGGACTCCAAAAAGGATGTCTTTCATGGAAGATAGAGTTGCTAGTGAGTCTGCAAACTTGTTGTTTTCTCTTAACAGATGAGCGAAGTTCAGCTTCTCAAACCGAGGAATCAATAAGTCCAAGGTTTGGTGGTAAATTCTCATTTTTTCTTCTTTAACTTTCCAATCTCCCTTAGCTTGGGATACAACAAGGTTCGAGTCCCCGATGACGTCCAACCGTTTTGCCCCTACTTCTAGGGCGGCTTCTAAACTAGTAATACATGCCTCATATTCTGCTTCGTTGTTCGAGACTTTGAAACGGAGTTTGAATGCTAGAGGGATGCGGGAATTGTCGGGTGCTATCAGCAACACCCCTATCCCATACCCATATTGGTTTGACGCTCCTTCAAAGTACATTGTCCAAGTTTCGTCCTCAACATACAGAATGACCTCGTCTGGAAATAGGTACTCAACTGCTTCATCCCCTTCAACTGGGTGTGATCGGCTAGGAATTCCGCTACCGCTCTCCCTTTTACTGACTTGCGCGTCACATACTTCAGCTCGAATTTGAAAAGCAGAAGCAACCAACGAGCTAGCCTACCTGTAAGTACCGGTTTCTCGAAGAGATATTTGATGGGATTAATCTCGAAACCAACATTACAGAGTGAGCTAACAGGTAGTGCCGCAGCTTCCTGGTAGCCCATACCAAGGCCAGACAAGCCTTCTCGAGTGGAGTGTAGCGGGTCTCGTACTCCAGCATTTTCTTGCTCAGGTAGTAGATAGCTCTCTTCACCTTGTCCTCAGACTCTTGTGCAAGCATGCAGCCCATTGTAGTCTCAGTCACTGAAAGATACAAGATCAACGATTTCCCCGACTCAGGCGGTGACAACACGGGTGGGTTCTGTAAATATTGCTTGACCTGTTCAAAAGCAGCTTGGCATCGGCTGTCCCATTGGAACTTCGTTCCTTTCTTCAGGAGACCAAAGAGTGGTTCACAAGTCAAGGTAAATTTTGAGATAAACCGTCTTATGATTTGTACTTTACCCAGAAAGCCTCGCACCTCCTTTTCAGTCCTCGGTGGTGGCATTTCTAAGATGGCCTTGATTTTGGAAGGGTCGACTTCGATGCCCCTTTGTGTAATCAAGAACCCTAGCATTTTTCCTACTGTAACACCGAACGTACACTTCTGAGGATTCAGCCGCAACCGGAATTCTCTGATCCTTTGGAAGAACTTTTGCAAGGCGGTGTAGTGGCCCTCTCTTTCCTTGGACTTGACAATCATGTCGTCCACGTACACCTTAACCTCTTTGTGGATCATGTCATGCAATATCGTGGTCGCAGCCCGTTGATATGTAGCTCCAGCATTCTTTAGCCCAAATGGCATTACCCTATAACAATAGGTCCCCCACAGGGTGGTAAAAGCAGTCTTCTCTCGGTCTTCGGGTGCCGTTACAATCTGGTTGTAGCCTGAGAAGCCATCCATGAATGAGAGCAATGTATGCCCTGCAGTGAAATCCACTAACTCATCGATATGCGGCAGAGCGAAGTCGTCCTTCGGACTGGCTTTGTTCAAATCCCTGAAATCCACACACACCCAAATTCTGCTGTCCTTCTTCGGCACAGGAAGAATGTTGACCAACCAAGTTGGATATTCAGATACCAGCAGGAACCCTGCGTCAATTTGCTCGGTGACCTCTTTTTTGATCTTAATAGCCCAGTCCAGGCGGATCCTTGTGAGTTTCTGCTTGACAGGTCGGGCCTCCGGGTCAAGAGGGATCCGGTGCTGTACAATCTTAGGATCGATTCCAGGCATGTCTTCGTAGGACCATGCGAAAACATCTTTGAAATTTTTTAATAAAGCGACTACGCGCTCGCGCTCCTCCGAAGACAATGTGGACCCGATCTGGACCAGTTGCGGGTCCTTCTCAGTACCAACATTAATTTAGGTGATTTCATCAACCAGGGGTTTTACAAACCTCTCATGCTCTTGTTCAAGCAAATATTTCAAAACCGGAGGAATTTCTTCCTCGTCGTTTTCATCGAAATTTTGAAAGTCCTGATTAATGCAATAAATCAAAGGCACATAAAAATACTCAAAAGCCACAGCCATTCCATTCTCATTAAGCACTTCATCCAGTCCATCTGATTCTTCTATTACAACAGACTCAAAAGAGAAAAAAAAAGACGACCTAGACAGGACTGTGGCATCCGGGTTGTCACCCCCAGGAATACCGGACTCAGACTCAGACGAGCTGGAACTTGATTCCGACTCCACAGACTCGGTGGAATCAGATTTCGGCTCACTACCTGACCCGGTGCTGCTCGATAAGAACCCTTCCTCGCAGTGCCAGACGAGGGAGGGTGCAATGGATGCATCCAAAATGTTTGAAGGTGGGCTCGTAGCCGTTTCATTCCCGATCATAGACACTAAGAGGTCATCCCCCAAGCACTCATGGACGATCGGAGGATCTGAAAGTAGACAAGCCAGTGCTACCCCCATTTCAAACTCGATGTTCTCGGAATCCACTTCCTTACACTGCTTAACCTCAGCTGATGGGTCTGTCTGCTCCTCGGCAACATCATCCCTGGATAACTGCAAGTCGAAGAAGATTTCAAACCTCGGCAAACGCCTCTTCTCTGCGTTCAGCCACGGCTCTGGGAATCCGCAGAATGGAAAGTCTTTCCCCTCCCAGACGAAGCGTCTGTTTAGGGTGCCTTGGATAGGCCGATGCATCAACTTAAAATATTTCCCTGCCTGTTTAGCTCTGGCCCTTCCGGCCATTTCTTTGCCTTTTCTTACCCAGTCCTCTTTGGTGGGTAGATAACCCAAGCCAAAGGTATGTGGGTTGTGCGGCACTTCGGCCGATATAGCGATGCCCTTCCGGCCACTTCTTCCTTGTCCCATCCCAGGGACGTGTCGGAGTTTGTTCATGAGATACACAGACTGCGCGCTGACATACAACCCCTTATCAATGGCTAAGATATTCTGTACCACCCGGGCCTCGGCTAAGGTAAATCCTGATAGGAACACATCTTCCGTGCTATGCTCGATTTCCAAAACTGGTGTAGACACCTCTGGCGGCGGATGGATTGACGAATTCTTAAAAACTATAGCCACCCTCTTCACGTGAGGATATTTCAACATCTGGTGTAGGGTGGAAGAAACCGCCTTCACCTGGTGCAGCCATGGCCGTCCTAGGAGTAGATTGAAGGTTGCGGGAACGTCCAAGACATGAAAGTCAACATCATGTTGCCCTAGACCAACCTTAGTCTGAATCTGCACAATCCTTATAACATCTCTGCTTGTATTGTCGTAGGCCCTTATCACTTGGGTAGTTGGCACGAAGTCCGCGGGCTTCAACCCGATTGCATATGCTGTCCTCGATAGGCACACATTAATGGCGGATCTCGTGTCGACAAGAACCATCGGTATCCACTTGCCCCTACATTCCACAGAGATGTAGAGTGGTTTGTTATGGTTTGCGCCCTCGGGCGGCAGCTCCTTGTCAGAAAAGGTCAACGTTGGGGAAGCTCCTCCCCGAAAAACCAGTCCTACCAGCTGCTCAAGCGTGGTGTCAATTAAGAGTTTGGCCTTATCCATCGCAAAGAGGACAGCCTGTCTATGTACCCTTGAAGCCATAAGCAGTCCCCAGATGGAGATGTCTGCTTGTATCTTTTTTAGCTGTTTCAGCACAGCCTCTTCTTCGAGCAATTTATCCTTCTGCTTTTCCTCCTCCTTGTCTTTTCCGGGCGCTTCTGGTTGATCTAAGTACGGGGGCTTGAAATACTGCCCGCTCCTAGTCATGTGGTTAACCTCTCCCACATACCAGGTATCATTTGGCTGGCTTTGTCCCAAGTCTTCTTCTGTGTGGGCAAGACATAGGTTGTCATCTTCCTACCACATGCCATTGGCGGCCGACAGACACCTGTCCGGCTCCGTTACAACTATTTCTATGCCCGTAGCACCTTGCGTTCCTGTGCTCGTAGCACATTCTGCTCCTGTGCACACAACACGTTCTGTTCCCTCAGGGGCTTTGGCTTTCCTGATTCTCTCAGAATCCTCGATCCTTTCCCGTTCAGACTGCTTCAGCGCAGCTTGCTGTTCAACAACTCCTATATTCGAACTGCCCAGATCTCGAGCAAAATTCTTAGCACCGGCACTCTTTGGCGGTGCAAACTGATTCCCGACCCTTCCGGCCACAAATGATGTCCTCGTCCTTGGCAGACCCTATTCTAGCTGAAGTTGTTCCATAACATCCGGCTGATCATCAAGCCACCCAGTAGACTCTGCTGACCCATCAAATTCAAACCAGTTGACTGTTACGTCTCCCGGATCTTGTTCGTTGAAAAACTGAAGGTTAGCGATGTCCTCTTCCAAATCCACTAGGTCATCTAGCCTTTGATTAGGTCCATCCTCCCGTACTACATAGATCTCTGCCCCCACTGGCAATTCCATATTTGGCCTAGCCTGGCCTGCTGGTGTAATGTAACCGCTCGAGTTGTTCGTGAAGCTCGCAGACCCCTCAGGCTCTGTAGAATCATCCTCATCTGCCTCCTCAGTCGACCTAATCCTATCTTCGATAGGCACCACCACCGTTTCAGGTTGGGTTAGGGAGATGTCCAACATGCACAAGTCAGTGCTGTAAGGAATGAACACCTCCGGCTTGGGTAGGTGGGAAGGGGTGATATATACGCTAGGGTCGTATGACACAACCCTAGTTTGGATCAGATTGATGCGTTTGGGAGGTGGAGCTTGGTTGTGTGGTGGGAGAGGGTTGGTTGTGACATTCGGCTTCTCCCGAGGCATGATCACCCTATTGTCAACG
This sequence comes from Camellia sinensis, assembly GCF_004153795.1. Classification (NCBI taxonomy): domain Eukaryota; kingdom Viridiplantae; phylum Streptophyta; class Magnoliopsida; order Ericales; family Theaceae; genus Camellia; species Camellia sinensis. The sequence goes on from NW_021025184.1 coordinate 327,371, forward strand.
AGGTCCTAAATCATGTGACGCAATCTGTAGCACTGGTCGGTGTCATGACCGTGCTGTTGGTGAAAGGCGCAGTGCTTTGTTGGGTTATGGGAGGGGGGAAGTTTTTCTGGAAATGGCCGCGGCTCTAGGGGCTTCAAGTGCCCTTTTCTGATTAAAACCCCCAAAGCCTTGGATAGGGGCATATATAGTGGAGTGAAGGTTCTTTGGCCTTTGGGTGCGTATCTGGCTGTTTGCGAACTACTACCGGACGTACCGGTGAATGGCGTAGCTGCAAGGGCTCTTGGGGTATTGGTGGTGGTAACCATACTCACATCTGGAGATCTAGCAGCTGCAGCACTGCTTGTGCCTTATTCATACTGCGGTTAAAAGTCCTCCTGGGCTGCTCTCTGTCATGGTCAATCAGACCTTGTTTCATAGCACCCTCGATCTGCACCCCTATCTCATGTAGATCTGCAAAGGTGGGGAGGGGGAGAACAATCATCTTCTGCATGAGCTTGGGCTGGAGGTTGCGCACAACCATCCAGATCTGATCTTTGTCAACGGGCCTGATGGTCATCATCGAGGCCTTAGCTCTCCTGCGGGTCACAAAATCGGAGAAACTCTCCTTCTGCTCTTGCCTGGTTGTCTCGAGATCACGAGTTATGACCTCGATTTGTGTGTTATAGGAGTATTGAGCTATGAAGGCCTCAGCCATCTCCTCACAACTTCTCTTAACGGAATCTTCCAATTTTGCATACCAAATGGCCGCTACACCCGACAGGGTTTGGCCAAACAGAGAAAGTTTCTACAATCTAGAGAGGCCCATCGGCCTTAGTATGTCTGAAAACAGCCGCAAATGCACTATAGGATCTTCAGACCCGTCGAAACGGTCTATGTGCGACATTTTAAACCGGTTTGGCAGAGTCACGGCCGAGTCGGTATACCCGTCCTCTATATTTAGGATAGACTTCACACCCTGAGACTTTTTGAACAGCTTTTCAAGCTTGCTCACTTTTAATGCTATGGGCTCCACCTCGAACTCAAAGGGGGAATCCGGTAAGTTAGCGGGTGTTTTGGATAGCTGGGGCAAAACCGGGGGCAGAGCCGGCCCGACTGGAACGTCCGTATTGTCCTGGACATTAGCTGTCTCCCGGAGTGTTGGAACTCCTGGTGGGGGAGGGACCTGGTGTGAAGCAGATGCTCCAGTTTGCTGCTGTAGCTTAGTGATTAACTTTGCCTGTTGGGTCATGACCGCGGCCTGTTGCTTGGCAAATTCTGCTTGATAGACAGCGTCTTGCTGCATGGTTTTCATACTCTACTAGAGCTGGCGCACCACCTCCTCTAAGCTTGCCATATTGTATTGATCTATCTGAACAAAGGGTATATCTGTCCTTGCAGTAGAAACTGATACCTCAGCCTGACTATCCACTGGTGGGGTAGACCACTGATCTGGCGACCGCTGTACTGATACACTGCGCCTTACTGACCTCCGTTTGGTAACCGGGGTTAAGGAATGGAACACTGGTTGTCCGTCTCTCAGATCCTCGGATCGATTAAGCCTGCGACCTCTAACCCAGAGTGCTCGGGGAATATCTACCTGGTCGGATGCAATTGTGCTAAACTACCTTGTAAAAAGATAAATAAAGCATAATAAGGAAATAATGAATAGAAAAACGGACAGCATAACAGCTTAAATAAATACAACACACAGTTGGCGAACACAAGCTGAATGAACCGTTCTGAATCAATGATCACTGTTCCCAAAATTACTGGCTCAAATCTGAATCTGATATCCACAGATATAACTGATTCTCAAAATACTGATGCTGATGCCTGCAGGCCTGATACCCAAACTTGCAAACTGATGCGTGCATTCCTGTAGAGACGCACTCTAAAAGCACAGAGCAAGCAAGTGAGAGCAAAAACACCCCTATGTAGGGGTAGGGTTTCCCTGTCATATTTTGTCAGGAACTAGGGTTTCACTATGCACGCAGCGGTTTCAAACAACCTACAATCGGGTAAGCAACCTGTCCTAGCTTGGAATAGTCGCTATAGATTCCGATATGCACTAGGTCGAATGGTCAAAAGAGGGTGCCCCGGTAAAAATCGGGGTTTGTGTTCCCGTTGTGGCAGAGCCCGCAACCGGTCAGCCTTATGGCACGCTTCTCAAAGTAAGCCATCGGCAAACCGTTCAAGAATAGCTTACGGCAAACAGGGTGTCCTAGGCGCACCAATGCAAATGCAATGCAAAGAGACACACAAGTGTAGTCAAAACAAGATATCATGAGTTTGAGTCAAGTTCTCTAAATCCCCAGCATAGTCGCTAGAAACTGTAGATGCGCCCCAAGGGCCTCATGCTACAGTTCGGACTCAAATGTCACGGTTCTTAATCTGATCTCACAATGTGCGATGTGAGATTGATAAATCACCAAAGAGTCCAAATCCGGCAAATCGTTTTGGAAAACTGATTTTTGTAAAGAAGTGCCAAACATGGACTGCTTTGCCAGGTACAGAGTCGCCACCTAAATATTTTATTTTTTGGGAAATTTAGGAAACCCTGACTCGTTGCCTAAGGCCACGTGTCCGTCATCACCAAAGTTGCCTTGGCTCGGAAACTTGGGTACGATTGGGGAAGGTCATCTATGAGCACCCCCGCTCGCCCGATCGAAGATCGGCTTGTACTAAACATGATATTTTGTTTTTGAAAACACATGTGTTCTTATGCCGGTTTATTAGCCTAGAGTTACTATGTGATGCGCACAACACACAAGTATAGACTAGATCGCCTAAGTTGGAACAAAACATCTCATATTTGTTTGTTTGAAAATGGCTTGAAGGTGCTACTCGCAAGTAGGCTAAGACGTGGATTTGCCACCCTCGAGTGGACTTAAGAAAACATGATTTTGCCACTCTCAAGTGGGCTTAAAAAAAAACTCGCATTTCGATGAATTGTTCTAATTCAAGCAATCCAACCTTCACCCACAGGCATTCAGGCAGTTATATCAATTAAGCAAATAGCCTCATAGCAAGCATGCTATCATGGCAACACTTACACTCATGCAAGATGCTAAAGCATAAATACTTACAGTGTACTCCGAGCCAAAACAAAAGCTATGTTAGAAATCAATGTATGATCCTAGCTATGTTAAGAATGCTTAATGCAACACGTGCAAAATGAAACTAGAAATAGGCTCGGCTATTCTAAAATGGCATATGAGATGCAACTTGATAGTCATGTATTCAAATTGGTATTGAAATACAATACAGTTTGTATGATGCGCCGAGCCCGGTGTATGCAAAACAGATGAATGGATGCAAACATACGAGCATTAGTATGCTAATTGAAACATGCCCTAAGACTAACCATCAAAAGCAGGTAAATAAAAGGGAGAAAGACGTGGGGTTGGAAGACATTCACACACTCACGCACACTTAGTACAAAGTTTGCCCTCGCGACGGAGGGTCCGAAAGAATAATACGAATCATCTAATTAACTAACTCACTAGCTAATTAATTATTACACAACACTTAACTAATTAAACAAATTAATTAAGTTACTAAAGCAGTAAAGAGGGACTCGGCTTCGCTCGGAAATCTATTGCCATGCTCATGCTGCCTCTGTTTACCCTACTTTGCACTTCTGAAAATTGCACAAGTCTCAAGGATTCTTCTGAACCACCCCCTGAGTGTTGTGGGAGGTCACCGGCCAAGAGATAGGGCCATCGGCCAAGGGATAGTGGTCATCGACCATATGTAAGGGTATCGGTCATAAATTTGTAGCCGACCGGCACTGAAGATGGCCGACCGGCCATCTCTTCCTGCAGAATGCTGTTTTGCTGTAGCAGAGGACAAACAGAGCATGGCAATGCATTTACAAGACAATGTATGCACTACCACTCTCCCTATCATGTCATGAACTCAAGGGAGTATAGTCCTTGACCCACGGGCCACCATTCACGCATTTCAATGCATGATGGCCAAAGGAGCCAAGTGTGAACATTAATGTGAAATGGATGCACAAAACACATATGAATGCTTCACACTCTATCATGTTGGATCAAGAATGTCGGCGACCGAGGATTGAGGTGCATTTCATCACTTCAAGTACGAAACGTCCCTCGCTCCTCGTGTTTGGTTTGACACCCCAAACCAAACACAATGCAATGCATGTATGCCAAATACAATGCAAAGCATGCAACCAATGCGATACAATATGAGCATGCTAACCCAATGTAATCAACTTGAGCATGCAAGCTAAGTCAACGTAACATGAGCATGACAAATGCAATGCAATGTATCCTGACATGCATCCGACATGCAAGAATATGTGACAACATATCAAGCACATGACAAAATGCAAGCTAACAAGCATGCAAAATGCGACTTAAGCATGTAAATATGTAGGGCATGTAACAACATGTGAAGCAAGCATATTTAGACCAATATAATACATGCATGACGAACTTAACAAAGTGACATAAGCATGCAAGCATACAATGCAAAAGGCATGCAACAACAATACCAATGATAAGCATGCAACAACATGCAATAGGCCAAGTATGCAACAACATGCAAGGCAAGCATGCGACAACATGCGGGAATGGTCTTAAACCAAACGGACGGCTCTCAAATAAGCCCAAATCAGTGGCCAAGATACAATGGAAATGGGGACAAATGCACATACAAACATGCATGCCAATTTGCCTAAAGACTAAGGCATAAAAGGCAACTTTCAAGAACACTTAAAAGAAGACAAACACAATAAAAGGGAGAAAGACGTGGGGTTGGAAGACATTCACACACTCACGCACACTTAGTACAAAGTTTGCCCTCGCGACGGAGGGTCCGAAAGAATAATACGAATCATCTAATTAACTAACTCACTAGCTAATTAATTATTACACAACACTTAACTAATTAAACAAATTAATTAAGTTACTAAAGCAGTAAAGAGGGACTCGGCTTCGCTCGGAAATCTATTGCCATGCTCATGCTGCCTCTGTTTACCCTGCTCTGCACTTCTGAAAATTGCACAAGTCTCAAGGATTCTTCTGAACCACCCCCTGAGTGTTGTGGGAGGTCACCGGCCAGGAGATAGGGCCATCGGCCAAGGGATAGTGGTCATCGACCATTTGTGGGGATCTCGGCCAACAATGAATAGTCGGTCGGCACTGAAGATGGTCGACCGGCCATCTCTTCCTGCAGAATGTTGTTTTGCTGCAGCAGAGGGCAAACAGAACATGGCAATGCATTTACAAGACAATGTATGCACTACCACTCTCCCTATCATGTCATGAACTCAAGGGAGTATAGTCCTTGACCCTCGGGCCACCATTCACGCATTTCAATGCATGATGGCCAAAGGAGCCAAGTGTGAACATTAATGTGAAATGGATGCACAAAACACATATGAATGCTTCACACTCTATCATGTTGGATCAAGAATGTCGGCGACCGAGGATTGAGGTGCATTTCATCACTTCAAGTACGAAACGTCCCTCGCTCCTCGTGTTTGGTTTGACACCCTAAACCAAACACAATGCAATGCATGTATGCCAAATACAATGCAAAGCATGCAACCAATGCGATACAATATGAGCATGCTAACTCAATGTAATCAACCTGAGCATGCAAGCTAAGTCAACGTAACATGAGCATGACAAATGCAATGCAATGTATCCTGACATGCATCCGACATGCAAGAATATGTGACAACATATCAAGCACATGACAAAATGCAAGCTAACAAGCATGCAAAATGCGACTTAAGAATGTAAATATGCAGGGCATGTAACAACATGTGAAGCAAGCATATTTAGACCAATATCATACATGCATGACGAACTTAACAAAGTGACATAAGCATGCAAGCATACAATGCAATAGGCATGCAACAACAATACCAATGATAAGCATGCAACAACATGCAATAGGCCAAGTATGCAACAGCATGCAAGGCAAGCATGCGACAACATGCGGGAATGGTCTTAAACCAAATGGACGGCTCTCAAATAAGCCCAAATTAGTGGCCAAGATACAATGGAAATGGGGACAAATGCACATACAAACATGCATGCCAATTAGCCTAAAGACTAAGGCATAAAAGGCAACTTTCAAGAACACTTAAAAGAAGACAAACATGGACATTAGATCAACATATTAAGCTCTGAAAACATGTAAGGGATGATGCCAAAATAAATAAACCATGCAAGTAAGGCGTGCAATGAAGCCCAAAACTTGAGACTAGCCAAGGGGTTCAAACCATGGCCACATGAGGCAAGCCCCAAAGGGCCAAAGGGACCTAAAACAGTCCCAAGGCTGGTTTGAATAAGACCAAAAGTGAGCTCAACATTAGCCAACATAAGCTAGAACACAACGCCAAAAACAAGAGGCATGCAAGGCTACCAAAGGGGTGTTATACTACACTTATCAAAACCAAACATGGCATGACTTAAGCAACCAAAATCAGAGTTATGGCATGTTAGAATGAGACCAAAAACACATTGAAATGGCATCCTAGAGGCCTAAACATGGAGGCATACACAATGGACCATTCATGAGGCATAAAACACAAGCCTTTTAAAACATTAAAGGAGTAATAAGTGCAAGTGTTTGAGCATGAAACATGGACTGAAATAACATTACAAGTGATGCCAAACCACTGAAATGATCCGAATAGAGCGTGCTAGTGACTCAAACACCTAAAGCTAACAAGCTAGATTGCATGGTAGCTATACAAAACAATGTAAGAATGACCAAAACAATGAAAAAAAGAGCTCAAGCATGTTGAAACAAGGCTAGAAGCTTCATGAAGTTGTGCCAAAATATGCAAGCATGATGGTCCAAACGCAAGATGCATGTTATGCAAACATGCAAGATTACTCTACAAGTATGTGAAGCATGCAAGATGCTATCAAACCAACATGGAATAGAGTTAAGGCAGGTCCTAAAAGTCACTAAAAACTGCTGAAATGGAACCAAGACATGCTTAGTAAACATGCTAATATTAAGAGCCATTAACACAAGTATATGAGACATAAGGAGAGGGGGGTGTCCCTCTCGTATTCAAGACCTTAAAACAACTTCTCCACTACTAAAAATCCACTGGACTTCAGTGGTGAGAAGGTCAAAATGAGATGGTTCCAAAACTCAAAAGTCAAGGCACAAAACAACCCCAAACACAAAAGTGGCCTTATACAAAGATTAAAAGCATGCAAAAATAGAACTTTTATCAGTTATAAGTTAAGCTCAAAACAACATGCAAAATAGGCTAAAATCTTATGCAAGAATGGGGAATAAAGAGGATAGTTTTTCACCTTTGAAGAACCTCTTCAAGAACACCACTCCAGCACATCCTTCTGATCAAAACCAACTCAAAAACTCTATAATCAACTCTTTAGCACCTCTGTAACTAAAGGATGGTGTATTACTAGGTGCTTTAGTGTAAAAATAAGAACAAAAACTCCCTTTAGAGCACTATATCACACACAAATATAGAGAGAGAGGGAAATATATATAGAGAGAGTGATATATATATTCTATATTAGTTTCATGAACCCCTGAGAAGGGAGGAAGAGCTCCCCCTTTATAGAAATCCAAATGCAAAGCTTCTTGGAGAAGTTTGCACAAAGATGAAATCCCTCTATACATGTGTATGGAGGAGGGGAATTGTGCGTGCCAGCTGTGCTAGCTGGCACAAAATATCTGCCAAGAGCAGATGGAAAGGGGTCGGCCGGAAAACATGGCCGATTGACCAACAAAGGTGGCCGACCGACCAAATACAGTGCTGATCGGCCAACGCTTTTGGCTTGTGGCAAGAAAAAGGGGCCAATGACTTTATGCCTTGGCCGGTGGGATGAGGGGATGGCCAACAAGCCACCCTCTTCCCTCAGAAGCAAAAACACAAGTCCTTGGTCCACAACCAAGCACAAAACAGTCAAGTTGAGAGATCTTGAGGCAAGGCGCGTGGCCGAGACCTCCGGGAACTCAAAGCGAACACGAGCATGGATCATCATCGAGTGTTCAAACGATGACGTCCAAGTCTTGAAGACGTTCAAAAATGGGGTGTCTACACGTTGTTAGTTTATTCTCATCGCAAGGCTCCTCTTCCACCAGTTGTCTCTGCCCCTGCTGCTAATCCTCTTGCTTTTGACGACTCTGATCCTACTGCGCATTGATATCCTCCTCGAGCATGTCATCCTCCAAACAAGTTGGGTTGATCTAATACTTATTTTTCTACTTCCTATCGTACCTTTTTGTCTGCTATTCACTCTTTTATAGAACCTCAGTCTTAGAAGGAGGCTTGTCAGGATCCTTATTGGGTTCAAGCTATAGGGGATGAGTTGTTTGCTCTATAGAAAACTAAGACGTGGGAGTTAGTTCTCGCAAATGGGTCTACAAAGTCAAGACTCATTCAGATGGTTCTCTTGAGCGCTACAAAACTCATTTGGTTGCCAAAGGTTTCTCCCAGGAGTATGGCATTGATTATGATGAGACATTTGCTCCTGTTGCCAAGATGACTATTGTCCGTACTTCGATCTCTGTCGTTGCTATTCGTTCTTGGCCTCTTTATTAGATGGATGCTAAGAATGTTTTTCTTAACGGCCATCTCATTGAGGAGGTTTACATGTGTCCTTCCCCTGGTCTTCACCATTCCTCTGGCCAGGTTTGTCGTCTTCGGCGTGCTCTGTATGGTCTGAAATAGTCTCCTCATGCTTGGTATGATCACTTTCAAACTGCTGTTACCGAGCTTGGGTTTCATCCTTCTGCGTCCGACTCTGTTTTATTTCTACGACATACCTCAGTTGGTTTTGTTACTCTCTTACTATATGCGAATGATATGATTATCACTGGCTCTGACTCTTCTACTATCTCTAAGGTCAAACAACATCTCTTCTGTACATTTGAAATGAAGGATTTGGGACCATTGTGGTATTTTCTTGGTATTGAGGTGGTTTCTTCTCCTAAGGGTTACTTTCTATCCCAGGCTAAGTATGCCAACGAGGTTATCCATCGTGCCAGACTTACTGACACTAAGCTTTCTGATACCCCCATGGAGCTTAATGTGAAGCTCAACACTACTGATGGTGTTCCTCTGGATGATCCTACGTTATATCGCGAGCTTGTGGGTTACTTAGTCTATCTGACAGTTACTCGCCCTGATCTTGCCTATGTTGTCCATGTGGTTAGTCAGTTTGTTTCTGCTTCTCGCTCTACACATTGGGCCATTTTGCTTCGGATTCTTTGCTATCTTTGCAGTACTATCTTTCAGGGCTTGCTATTCTCTTCTACTTCTTCCTTAGATTTGGTGGACTATGTTGATGCTGATTGGGCTGGTGATGTTAATGATCGTAAATCTACTTCTGATTTCTGTATGTTTCTTGGTGATTCCCTGATTTCTTGGAAAAGCAAGAAACAAACTGTTGTTGCTCGTTTTACTGCCGAAGCTGAGTATCGTGCTATGGTTCATGCTACTGTTGAAATTGTCTGGCTTCGTGGTCTCTTATCTGACTTGGGTGTCCCTCAGTCTTCCTTGACCTCTCTCTATTGTGACAACCGAAGTGCTACTCAAATTGCTCATAACACTGTCTTCCGTGAACGGACAAAGCACATTGAGGTTGATTGTCACTTCGTCTGTCAACATCTGCAGTCTGGTTTTATCTCGCTTCATTTTGTCTCTTTGACTCTGCAAATTGTTGACTTCTTCACCAAGACTCACACCATTGCTCGGTTTCGGTTTTTTCTTGACAAACTCTCAATGTTTTCTGCTAAAATACCTTGAGTTTGAGCGGAGGTGTGAGAATATGTCTATTCAGTGTTTTCTTTTAGGATTAGGACTTAGTATTCTATATCTATTAGAATTCTATATCATTAATGTATTCATTTAAGATTAGGAATTAGTGTTCTATATAAGTGATGTATTGGTGTATTCTTTGTTTAATTAATTCAATCAAATATACAATTTTATTTAGAAAACTTACAATCCATGGTCTATAATTGAGGCAGCCAGAAATGAAGCATCAGGTTTAGGTATTCGAAAAGTAAATTAATGGTGACTGGGATCAACTAACAAGAAGCTAAAAAATGAGTTGGAGAAAGGATTTATGACATTAAGTTCATATAATTTGCAGAACAAATACTCTCAATATACCAGACTTTTTCTACCAATTATATTTTTTGCCAAAGACAACTCAATTACTACAATGGCCATACATGAACCAAAATTTCCTGTGTTTCGTTTCAATTTTTGACTTCAATTTTTTTGAAATTGAATTTTTTGTTTTTCGTATTTTTTTTATTTTAATATTTTTAAAATTTTAAACAATTTTTTATATTTTTTTAAATACACTTTACTTAAATGTAGGGGTGGGCGCGGGTCGGTTGGGGCCACGGAATCTCCAATCCGCAATTCGTCCACTAGATTTGCAAATTGGAGAAAATCAATCTGCATCCGTCCGCCAATCTGGCGGATGTGGATTGAGCGGATTGATGTTTTGGCGGATGGATGCGAATGGGCTTGGCGGTTTAAAATTTTATAAATTTTTAACATAATTCAACTTGTGCACTTCCTAAAAAAAAAAAAAAGTATTACAGTTAATGACTTAAAAAAATATTACAATCACTGCATGCCTCATCCATATACTACAATCACAGCATGCCTCATCCACATAAAGTATTACAATCCGTGGTTCTTAAAATATAAAAACAATTCAAACCACCAAAACCATGAACATAGCAGTAGCAGAGATTGTATGTCTCTGTATTGTTATATCTATATCTGTTTTTGAAAACAAAAACCAACCAGTATATATCATATTTTCTATTTATTATTTTTAGAGATAGATTTAAAAATCAAAAAATATAGATAAATAATACGTTTATTTTTTTCAATTAAAAAAAAATATTCAAGTTGAAAACTTTTTTTCAACATAATATTTCAACTCTTTTTTAATTGAAAACACAAACAGAATATTTAAACAAACCGAAAATACAAAGTCTTATAAATTACTAGGAATGTTCGTGGTTTGGTGGTTCGGTTGCGGCCAAAGGAATCTCAAATCCGCCATTCATCCGCCAGATTGGCGGATTGGAGAAAATCAATCCGTAACCGTCCGCTCGTCATCACGCATTCGTCCAAAATGCGGCGGATCGGTTCGGTTCGGTCGGTTTTAGCGGATCGGTAAATCCGCTGCTCACCCATACTTAAATGTACGTAAAAAGTAAAATATTTGTAAAAAATTATTTTAAAAATTCAATAAATATAAAAGAATATGAAAATGTATTGGATTATCGTATTTTTTTTTAATATTTTTGGTATTTAGTGAATTTTTTTTAAAAAAAATTCAAAAATATTATACGTTTTAAGTGTATTTATGTTAGATGTATCTAAAAATTAAAAAAAAAAATTGCTTAAAATATTAAAAAAATTTCAGCGAATAAAAAAAAAAAAAAAAATACAGAAAACAGAAAATTTCAAATTTTTGAAAAATGTTTCAAAGAAGCTTCCAACTTGTAGCCTGATATAGCCCCCGTTTGGTGTAGCTGTTAAAACAGATTATAAATTATAACTTAACAGATTATAGATTATGACTTTAATCAGAAACTCTTAATCTGTTTGGTGTAGCTGTTGGATTATTGCTGAGTAGTATTTGTTAAATAAGCTGTGAAGTAATTTTTTCAATTAACTTTTATTTTTTGTTATTCGTTACTTGTCTACATTTCTCATAAAGAAAAAAATAATAATAATTTATAGTTCATTTGGGTTTTTTTTTTTAATTAAAAAAAAACAAAAATAAAAAAATCTAAGAGTAAAATCGTAAATTAACATGTCCATAGCAGAAGCTGATAATCAGAAGCAAGGGATGAATAGTTTCTCCGAATCAGCTTTTTTGAGTTAAAATAAGTTATTAGAATAAGAAGTTGTTTGAAATAAGTTTAAATAAACAGTCTAAAATAACTTTTCCAAAACTAGAAATTATAAGTTAGTTCAAAAAAATCCAAAATAACACCCTCATACACCTTCGGAAGGTCAAGATTGACAACATGAGCAACTCCAGTGACATCCAATCCACGAGATGCAACATCAGTGACAACCTGCACCAAAACGAAGAAACAAATGAGACGAATGAAATCATTTCACAAAACCTTTACTGAATGATGTCAAGTAGAATAAGACCAAAACATGACAAGCAAGATGACATGCTTCATTTGGGAAGAAGAGTTGGGTTGGGTTTAAGACTATTTTAGACATAAAAAAACAAAATAAGTTTTTTAGTCCAGTAAGACAAAATATCACACCTAACCCATAATCATTACATTATTTCTCTCACAAAAAGTCAAAAAAGTTAAAAAGTCATTCCCAAACAAGACTTTTTAGCTTCAAGCTAAAATAATTGAAAAGTTAAAAGTCAAAAAGCTAACCCGTCCCCATAGAACCCAAAACATGAGAAAAAAAAAAATTGTGGAAATGGGCCACTTCTATCAATGGGAAAACTCACATCGTGGCTCTAGCTCAATTTTATAAAATATACAAATATTTCATATTACTCTACCAAGGCCTCTATATAAACTTGCTCAACATTAAAGGAAAATATTTGTTACATACAGAAATGAATAGCTCCATATCATTTCACATATTGTTCAAAGAGAAATTCATCATTATAAACACAATTAAAAAGTATAATTTTTGTATTTTTTAAATAAAAAAAATTCACTAAATACCAAAATTACAAAAAATAAAAGTATGCACATTTTTGTATTCTTACATATTTATTCATTTTTAAAAATATTTTGTACAAATATTTTACTTTTTAAGTAAATCTAGGTTAGGTGCATCTAAAAAGTAAAAAAAAAAAAATTACTTAAAATATTAAAAAAATTCACTAAAAATAAAAAATACGAAAAACAAAATACAAAAAATTCGATTTTTAGAAAATTAAATTTGAAATTAGAACCAAACAAATGTGTTTGAACCATGCATTTACAATTCTCAATAATATTAAAAATTTTATTTCATAAATACATTATTTTTTGGTAGTATATTATTTTAATATATTGTTTTTTTTTGGGGGTATAAAATGTTTAGTATTATATTGTTATATTTTAATATATAAATTATTTTGATATAAAGAATGGTGGAAGTAAAAAATGGTGAAAATTAAAAAAAAAAAAGTAATGAAGGAAAGACTACACTAACCAAGCGGAGTAAGTAAATTAGATAGGACAATGAAGGCAAAATAATCTTTTTCAAGCTAATGCTAAGGGATTAAAATTTTAATACCAAATCTCCTTGGCCTTTGCTAATATCCTCATTTGACTATGAATCTGGAGATTCATTTTAAAAACAAATATGATAATCGTTATCCCTTCCTCAGTATTAGTTCACTTTAGATAATTTTTAATGATATTAAAATTTTATTTCAATTAATAATTTAGATAATTTTATTATTATATAGGAAAACAGTTAGAAATTTTATTTTTTTTAGTTAAATTCTATTAGATAAAAAATTCTGACAGGAAGGTATTTGTAATTTTTCAAATTATAGGAAGCAATTTATATTTTAAATAAATTTCAAAAGATATATTTATAATTTACTTGAAATTTAAATAACCTAACTTAAGATTTATCACCTTTAAAAATGACTTGGGATCCTCTGTTTCTATATCTTGTCTTCATTTTCTGTACTAATTTCTCTTAAATTATCACGTGTCTATAATTAAATCTCAATCCTTGGTTTAACTCCCCGTCTCTCTCTCTATGCTTATTTGGTGAACCCATTCCATTCTTCAGCTCCTAATATCGTCGCCGACAAACTATCATCACTTTAATCTCCTTTTAAATCTCAGTCCCAAGTGAAAAACAATCTCCAAGAATCATAGTAAAACGGTAAAATAAAGTTTTTGAACAACGAATTGATCATAAATAAAAGTATAAAAGCATCAGATTGAACAGTAATACAAACTCCATCATCACTAAGTACCAACGCGTACCATCCAAATTGGTTAAGCCCAATTTATACAAATGAAATTTTATATTTTCATCACCAATCACAATCCGGTAATGTAGATGTTGGGAAACTGTGTAAATGTTTTTGTTCAAAGAAATTTAGATAGAGATAGAAGGAACCAGAAGAGGGTGACTCCCAATAGAGGGATATTTCTAGAGTGAGGTAGGACGAAGGTCTGATTTGTTATTTGATTAATTTGAATATTTGCAGTAAATTCTCTCCCTTTCGAGAAGTTAATGGTTGGTTCTTGAGCACCGCCAGGTGATGTTCTAAGGGTGTTGTGATTGGTAGAGGAAGTATGACTCATGATTTTGTATTAAATGATTAGAAAATATGAGGCCGACACCTTATTGTCCATTTCAACGGCTCGTGTAACACCCCCAAAAAAAAAAAAAAAAAAAAAAAAAAAAAAAACACAATGGATATAATAATAACCATGGCTCTTAAGAAATACCGGAATTATCCCCCAACACTTTCCATTACATGATCTTAATGTTTATACAAAATAATCCTATATACAGTTATACATTCAATGAATTCTAGTACATGACTCTATAGCATGTAGAACATTCAATCAAAAATAAATAAATGCCCTCAAGGGCTTACAAGTTTCAAGACTTAAGCCCGGTTACACAAAAGATGGCTTCTCAAACCCACACATATATAGCCATTGGCTTACAAAATTATGGTCACAACAAAATAGAGCCTCATGCTCTCAATACATACATCCACTCCCTAGTTTGAAGGATTCACCACGTCTTTTCCTACACCAAAATCCCATAGGGTAAGCATAAAGCCCAGTAAAAAATTCTTAACAAAGTATATACGTTTTATACAAGCCTCATAAAAGGGAATGCATATGCCATGTTATGCTTTTGACATGAAAATCACATTACTATCTTTTGAAAATCCTTTATGCTCAATGATATCTTGAAATCTCAACAATGCATAAATTATCAATTTAATTCAAGGGGCGGTAAATACGACTCCGGTAATCCCTAGGATGGTGTCTGCAAGTAGGCGTAACTAGCTCTACCAAAACCGCACTTCACCGGTTGCTAATAGGAAGGGAAGTGGTACCTCCTCCGTGCATGTTTCGGTCTTTCACCCCGGACACTCAAGCCAACTTAATCAATTTCATCTACACCTCCTATCCGGGCTTACTAACATATTTACCCCAAAACATTTCAATAGTTTCATTTCACCACATTTCTTTCTCAATGTAAATGATTTCAAATCCCAACTCAAAATTTGTAACTACGCAATAACAGAAATGCCTATGCAATATATATATCAAGGCAAAATAATAATCTTCCATTAACAATATTTTCCGCACACTTTCTCCAATTCAATCACAAATCCTATTCTCTTTTCCAATGCAATTTCATCAAATATCACATATGAATATATATATATATATATATATATCCAAGTGTAGCAACATTTTTACATTTCATTGAATATATATATATATATATATATCCAAGTGTAGCAACATTTTCACATTTCATGTGTTCTAAACAATTTGCCACGCCATAACTATGTATGTACAAGTCCATTAACAATATTTTCCGCACACTTTCTCCAATTCAATCACAAATCCTATTCTCTTTTCCAATGCAATTTCATCAAATATCACATATGAATATATATATATATATATATATCCAAGTGTAGCAACATTTTTACATTTCATGTGTTCTAAACAATTTGCCACATCATAACTATGTATGTACAAGCATTTAACAATTAATTCAAACAAAATCCCCAAAACCTCATACACCAAGAAAATTACCATTTTTGTAAACAATAATATGAAATTTCCACTCATTCACACATTTAACACAAGAAAATCAATAGATTCTCAACATCTTCCAAAAACCCCCAAATTTCTAGGTTTTTCATCAAAACTAAACATTCCCTCATCCCTTGGTGGAATCTCACCAAAAATCATCTTTTTTAAATCAATGTGATTCAAATCCTCAAGAAAATATTTTAAAGAAAACAAAAGATGAACCCCTTTTACAAAAATACCAATTTCTTAAGCCAAAACCCAAATTTTCAAAGCCATCAAAGAGGGAATCTCGAAATTAGCTTAAACTTGCAAAAATATATATATATATAACTCTAAGAAAGTCCCTACCTCAAGTTTTGATGAAGAGATGAGATGAAACCCCAAAATCAATGGTGTAGAAATTTGATCTCCACCACACAAAGTGAAGCCCCCACTTAGCTCTCCAAAGTTTGTGAAGGATGATGGATCAAAACCCCAATGGATTTGAAGAGATCAAGTGTTTATGGTGTTTGCTAGGTGTTTTTAGAGAGAAGGGAGAGGAAATGATATTTTTAGAGAGAAAGAGATGTTTAAAAAGTGAAACGTACACAACCCCAAAAGAGAAGAAAAACAGAATTTTTGGACTCAGTCGACTCCTGCACGTGCGGCACTCTCCCACACCTCCCTTCCGCACTTGCCTTTATTGCAGTAGACAACCCTGGACCTCCCCTGCTTCCCGCACGTGCAGCCTCACCTTCCGCACGTGCGACCCAAGGCCTCGCACATGCGGCTCTGCCCTCTAGTCAAGAAAATTTCTAGCTCAACACCGGACACTCCGGGTCTAACCCCGCACCTTCCGAAACATGAGGAACTTGACACAGAAATAAATAAAAGCAAGGATTGTCACACCCCAAATTTTAATTACTCAAAAACATTACTAAGAACCTGAAATTTAGGTCCATTTTTTTTTTAATATCTCTTACCCTTGAGTAATAGAAACACAATAATACATGTTCTCTCTCATGATGAGTGCAACAATAATAATAATACATGCCAAGATCCTGCTACAGAGTTGAAAATAAATAATTACAAACATCAAAATACAAAGAGATTACACACAAGATCTACATGAACTTCCTAATCCTTCAGCCAATCAATTCGAATTCTCTTCCTGTAAAAAAAAAATGAAACAACAAAGGAATGAGCACAATCGCTCAGTAGGAATCTCACAGTTCTAAAATAATAACCATCCTATAGATAGAAATGATCATGCATGCAGGGTGATACCATATAGTAAAGTAATGTTTTATAATTTCAAAGTATCATACGTAGAGTACCTTTTTCTCAAAGTTTATTTGAAACATTGTAAAGAAAACCTTCAACCATCATAACTATCCCTTTTTATAGGGAAAAAAAAAAACATAAAATCCTTTTTGAAAACAAATATATTTAAGGAACAACATCATTTTAATTTTATTAACCCATTCCATAATATTCCTCATTTAATTTCCATCTTAACATTCATCTTTTTCTAGTTACATTTATTATAACGCCATAATCTCAAGTTCAAGTTCCCTTAACACTCCAAACATCCTACATACATGCTATTTTCATCAATCTATTCATATTTGCTGTAACTCATCAATGTAAAAATCCAAATCTCTTTTATAGTCAATAATTGTTATCCTACACCCAACTCCTACTTATCTAACAACTACATCACATCCACACTTGCATTATCAACTACAATTCAACATATCATAACTACATCATATCCACATGTGCGTTATCAATCATAATTCAACATTTCACAAGGATAACAAACCCTTTTTAAATCAATTTCTCAATTAATCACAAAACAAAACTCTTAATTTTTCTTTATAGATGTAAACAATCCGATGAGTTCTTTATCACTAACCCCTCATCCAATTACCATTTCATTATCCATTATTTTCAAATAATTCCCATAAGGATTTCCATTCCATACCAATTTACACATCAAATTGTAATTTCACAAGTTCATCACAAGTCACATATATCATCACCGACCTCAACACACGTCACAACACATTCCGCCTTTTGCCGACTTGATACGGCGGGATAGCGGGCACCTAATTCATAGCACATTCCACCTTTTGTCGGCTATTATACGGCAGGAAGTGAACTCCCAAAAATCATTTTCTCAAAAACCATATCTTTCTCTGAAAACCATTTTCAACTTTTTAAAACCATCCCCCACATTTTCTGGCTATCATACGGCAGGACGTGGGCACCTAAAATATTTTCGAAAACCATATGTTTTTCCACTTTTGCCGGCTACAATACGGCAGGACTGTGTGGACACCCAAAAACATTTTTCCCACATCCGTCCAGCGATAAGCCTAGAAGAGCAATTGGGCACCTTGAATTCAAACCACCCCCACATTTACCGGCTATTATACGGACGGTTGTGGGTATCGAAAAACCATTTTTCAATTTTTAAAACAATCCCCCACATTTACCGGCTATGATACGAACGGTCGTGGGCACCGAAAAACTATTTTTCAACTCCCCACTCAGGTACCAACACAACACCACCCAACACAACTCAATCCAAACTCAACATAACCCAACACAACACAACACAACTCAAACCCAACACAACACAATTCAACACAACTCACCATGATTCAACACAATTCAACATAGTCAACTCACGTCAACATAATCAACACAATTCTACATAAATCAACACAATTCAACATAATCAACACAATTCAACATAATTCAAGGTGAACTCTTAAACTTTCATTTCATCATTTCATCCCAAGGCTCATGTTATCCATATCATTAATAAATCATTTTCCCCAATCTTCATTTCACATTATGGCATGATTTATAATGTTCATAATAAGGGTTCATTCGCTAATTTTTAACATAATTTTCAAACACTTCCAAAATTCAATTAAACTTGTATATATATAATTCAATACCTCAATTTCATGATTCTACTTTCAATTTGGGCAAATTCATTAATTATCATCATAAATCAACTTAGGGTTTTTAAGAGAAATTAAAGCTTTTCACAAAACACCTTTTATTCCAACCCTTCTATTACTTTTACACCCAAACTCATGACCCAAGATCATAACCCAACAAATAAACCCAACTCTCTTCAAGCCCTAACCCCCAATCTTGTGATTCATCACAATATGCATAAAAATATAAACTTTCGTGTTTATATAAGAAAAATACCACAAATCTATTCATAAACGAGGGTATTGAAAGAGAACTAGAGACCCTTACCTGTTGAAGCCAAGAGATGATGACCCAAACATCAATGGCGACGAAACCACGAACTCTTCAGACCAAAAGGATGCCCTTGACGAGATCTACACTTTTTCTCAAGGAACCATGGTGAAAAGATCACTCTGGGTGAGTAGATCTAGGGATCTTAGTGCCAAAAGCTTGAGTTTAGAGAGAGAGAAGAGAACTCACAGTTTGAGAGAGAGGAAATAGAAGAAAAAGTGAAATAAAATATGTTTAGAGCCTATTTATAGTAGCAAGGTAATAATAGAATAATAACCCTAAAGTCAAATGAAAGAAACAAGTCAAAACTCCCAAAAAGTAGGGCCCAAACCAACCCAAAAATATGAAAAAAACACACAGGGGTCGACCCTTTGGGCAGGGGGGTCGACCCTTTAGGAAGAAAAGGCAATCTGGTACAAGCAAGAGGGTCGACCCTTAGACAGGTGGGCGTTGACCCTATTTTCCAGCAACTAACATAGAAATTTTGCAACAGAAGAGAGCCGACCCTCCCCAGACTGGTGTCTACCCTATTTTCCAGCGACATCTCTAGAAACTTCACCAACAGGTAAGGGTTGACCCTTAGGAAGGCTGGTGTCTACCCTATTTTCCAGCAACACTTTCAGAAACATGACAACATGCAAGGGTCGACCCTTAGGAAGGCTAGTGTCGACCCTAAGGCAAAATTTCTAAGTTTCCAAGGAACTTTTGACAAGAACAAACGCAAACGAACAAACCCAATGGGTTTAAATCGGATTGTAGTCCTTTAAAACCAATAGACAATAACTCCAAAGACTCCCAAGATAAAAATAAGGATATTAAACACACTCTCCAAAGGATTAAAGGATGCGGGCGTTACAAACTCCCCACCTTAGGAAATTTCATCCCCGAAATAGAATTAGGCCAAACGAACGGTAGTATGAACCTAATAGGAAACACAACCTCTAACTTACAACTAGTTCCACACTTGGGATAGACTCTCAGATTCGGATTCAATATCGCGACGCCCCAAGGACACCTAAATAAGAAGAATTACAAGGAAGAGATCATGGTCACTCTTTTGACCAACATACTCATCGGAGTCCAAGAGACAAGGAACAACGTCAATTACTAGTACGTCCAAGGAAAATCAACAACTCCTCAACCAGCAATAACACGCACCACTACCACTGGACAACCAATACCCAATTTGGAAAAGAAGAAAAACCCCCATTAAACCAAAAACTCGGTCAACACTAATAGAAGCCAATGGCACACTACAATGTATGGTCTATCACAACAATCCCAATTCGCACCAAGCTTAGCAACATTTCCAATTATTTATATATCTCGTCATTCAAAGATAAGACAATAAAAAAAAATCGTTCATGTATATGTATATATATATATAATTTTCTTTCTCAAACGGTGTCCCATCTTATATCATTTACCATCAAAGTACATTTGCGAATCTAAAATTTTCATAACAATTACATTTACCCTCAATCAACACACACAACTTTGATTAAATTCTTAGCATTAGCTTAGTCGTGCCATCCCAAGTCACAACACAAAGAAACAAAACGTTCATTTGCCAAATTATTCTCAACATTTACCCACCCAATAATTTTCGTCACCCATCCGGTGACTTCATAACACCTTTACCATACACATCTGTAATAACAACAAACAAAAACAATCCGGTACATCCGAGGAGTAATAAAACATATACGACTCCCCAAAATTTGGGAGTTCTCACCCACTTCAAGCATCAGCACAAATAATCATTAACACACATTAACACCAGTGCACTCACAAAGCTTTACATTCAAACACTTTAAGTCCATTAAGGTAATTTCACAAATTCACATCAACCACTTACATACACAAACAAACTCCATGTCTACTAATACCACTTAAAGCACTATTTGACCGTACCACCATTTATTTGAACCATAGCAATTCCCAAATTAACTAAATGTCAATTCACTTCAAATAGCATCCATTTGAAACTCATCGCAAATGAAACCAAAATAGACCAAACTAACCTGAATCAATCCTTACGTCCCATCAAAGAAAGCAGCTACAAGGGCATCTACACGACTTAATCTAATTCAACAATCTTCTACTCTCACAATTCAAACATTGACCTACCAACCAACACCAATTGTCCTTATCTGGGATTTAGCACACACCCTTTCACATCTTACAATTCATGCTCATCGTTACCATTCTTCATTCACATGCGGACTAGACCAAGAAATTAATGATGTTTCTCCCTCTCAACCTGAAGAATTTCCATCCACGTGAAACAAGCCTCATCCAAGCCTCGCCATTACATATGGGGTACTCCACACTCACGAAACCCTTCCAAGACACTTTTCAAACTTGTTACTCTACTCATACCTAAGCATTCCAAAGTGACTATTTGTCACCCAAACTCCTATATCAACCAATTCGATTAACCATTCAATAAAACTTAAACTTGACACTCAAACATCCACATGTTGCCTTAAATCAAATACTTCAAGATGGAGTTCCACACACCATTCCCCATACTTCTAGAATTTCACCATACTCCTCAAGTACACTTTGCACTAGTACTATTCCCAACAATCCCATCACTCTTGCGCCGATATGGCAACACCAATTCCAAATCACACTAAACATTAATCACCCATACAACACCCATTACAAAAATTATAACCCACATTCCTCCTTAAGAAGTGGGAACATGGCAATGCTATATGCTCTGAAATAACATGGTAGATGATGCCAAATCATGCACATGTTACAAATGAAGCATGCTAGGAGGCTCAAAGCTTGAAACTAGCATAGACACTTGCACTATAGCTATGCAATACATGAAGCATATGGCCAAGGCAACCCAAAACAGTCCTAGAGCATACCAAAATGATGCTAAAATATGCATGGAGCAAAGCCAAAACAAGCTAGCATGAAGGGTCAAAACATGAAGTATGCAAGGCCAATAAAGAGGATTACACCACACCTACCAAAACCAAGCATGAGATGACTTCACCAACAAAAATTAGAGTTATGGCATGTCAAAATAACACCAAAAATGGGCCAATACCAAGTCAACACATGCTATAATAATAAGCTCACTCATTAGGCATGCAAGGCTAGCAAAGAGGACTTACACTGCAAGCGTAAGAAGCAAATGAGGGATGCTCTAAACAACCAAAAAAAAAGTTGTATCATGGCAAAATAGGACCAAATACATACTAAAATGGTGGCCCAAAAGCCTAGGCAAGATGGCATACACAATGGCTCATTTTTTAAGCATAAAGCACCAACCCTCCAAAGCATTGAAAGAGTGAAAGCTGTGAGTGTATGGCCACACTACATGTACTGAAATCACATATCAAATGATGCCAAATCATACAAATAGCCCAAGTAATGCATATTAGTGGACTCAAAACTCAAGACTAGTGAGCTAGAATACACTATGGCAATACAAAGCAAGGCATGCATGACCAAAACAACATAAATCAGACCTAGATCATGGCAAAACATGAGAAAAATCTTCCCGGAGTTGAGGCAAAATCACACTAGAATGGTGGTCTAAAGCTTGATGCATGTTAGGCTAGTGTGCAAGTTTACACTACAAGTGTATGGAGCATTCAAGAGGCAACCAAACCAGCCAAAAACAGAGTTATATCAGGTCCAAGAACTCACAAAAACATGCTCAAACTAAGCCTTAA
The DNA here is from genome assembly GCF_004153795.1 of Camellia sinensis. Classification (NCBI taxonomy): domain Eukaryota; kingdom Viridiplantae; phylum Streptophyta; class Magnoliopsida; order Ericales; family Theaceae; genus Camellia; species Camellia sinensis. The sequence continues at coordinate 350,119 of NW_021025184.1, forward strand.
GAGTATAGAAATACATGCTCATTTGATAGGCCAATAATACATGCAACCAAGACAAGAGGAGAGGGGACCACCCCCTCCCATTTTGAACCTCAAAACCACATTTTTACTAGTGAAAATCCACTGGATTTCAGTGGTTAAAATGCCAAAACAAAGATGGTTTCAAAAGCTTAGGAAGTTGGCTCTAAAGGCTTTGCAAGCCAAAGAGCAAAGGGAGAGAGAACTCCCTAACACAAAATAGGCCTAAACCATCACTTTTAGGACTGAAAAATAGAGATTTTCTCAGTTCAAAACCAAGCCAAAAATAGTTTACAAAGGTGGTAAAACAAGCATGCAAAGCAAAGGTTTAAAGGAGCAAGTGCTTACCCTTGAAGCACCTTGAAGAACAGTAGCAAAACTAGCCAAAATCTGAACCAAAATCAGCCTTTTGGAGCTTCAAATGATCCTCAAAGAACCTCAGCCCAATGGTGGTTAAGTTTCATCAAGGGTCTCTTTCCAAGAGTGTAGAGAATTCTAAGCTTAAGGCTCAAGAACAAGAGGAGAAGGTGAGAATTCTAGGGAGGGAGAGAGTTTGGCTCTTCAAAATTCTAGGGAGAGATACTTTTAGAGAGAGAGAGTCCCACAATTGCCAACCCTTCCATAATTGAGATATGGCTCAATATATAGCAATATATGAGCATTGGTCCGGAAACATCTCAATTCAGAAATATCTAGGACAGCCTGGAACAGCTGGAGGAGAAATATCTGCAAAAAAAATGAGTTTTGGACACTTCTGGCTGACCGGCCATCTTTGGTGCCGACCGGCCACCATTTGCAGCCGATAAGGTTCACTTTTGGCCGACCTATGGCCGATAAGGTCCAATTGTGGCCGATGCACTCCCATAGAGGCCGATGGAAAAAATTAGTCCTGGTCCCTGAATTGAGGCAAGCCTAACTCCTTTATCTGGACTCCTTTTTAGGTCATTCTTGACCCTAAACTGTAGCCCCGGAAGTATTCTTTCCAATTATGGAAGCCTCACATCAAAATTCCATGTCCGCTAAGAGATATCCCTCTTTTAGTGAAGGCTGCTCAGTTTCGATCCAACCAGAATGATGCCCAACTTCAACCAATCATATCTCCCTCATTCGGATTCAGCTTTAGGAGATTCTTAAGTGAAAAATGAAGCCCCAAAAGTCTCATTTCCAACTATGCTGGCCTCATATCTTAAATCCAAGTGTACAAACAGATAGGCCTAATTTAGCGAGGGTCGCCCGACTCTCTCTTAGCGATTCATGCCCATCTTCTTCTTCAACTAGGTTTCTTCTCTCCACTCCTCTTTTCTTCAACTCCAAACCCCCAAACAAGGTGTTGTGAAAGATTTTTCAAAGATTTCACCTCTCTTTCATTCATTTCCATTTTGCCCTTGCTCGGTTTACCGAAAAGTGCATCATTTAACAAAATGAGAGCGTCAGAACATCGTAGGAACTTTATTTCAAAAATATTTTGAAAGAGAGGATTTTAAGGTCTAAAATCTTTTGATCAAGATTGTTTTGGTCCAAAATGGGGTGTGAGGTTAGTATTTGACTCTCCTCTTGCCGAAGAAATTGAACCTTTGCCCTACACATCTTTCATCACCAAGTAAACCATCAGTAGTGCCCAAGTCTTAAGGGCGGTCAAAAATGGGGTGTCTACAATTGCTCCTCTTTGACAGAGCTCAGAGTCATGAAATGACATGAGTGAATGTCAAAGGCCAGAGATGACCCATTTTTGACAAGGCCGAAGACTTGGACAAATAAACAAAATACAGATAAATAAATGGTTGCGCCCGCAGGCTACCTACGTATCCCTTTGCGAGGAATCAAACCAGCGTAGTTCAGGGGCAAGATGCAAATGATATGTAGGAAGATTTTGATAATTGGACTTATACACTACGCGAAGCTGATTTCATAATTGGACTTATACGTTGCGCAAGGCCGGTTTGATAATTGGACTTATACACTACGCGAAGCCGGTTTGATAATTGGACTTATACGCTGTGCGAAGCAAGTTTAATAATTGGACTTCTACGCTATGCGAAGCCGGTTTAATAATTGAACTTATACGCTGCGCGAAGCTGGTTTGATAATTGGACTTATACACTCCGCAAAGCCATTTGAAAATTGGACTTATACGCTATGCGAAGCCGGTTTGATAATTGTACTTATACGCTACGTGAACTCGGTTTGATAATTGGACTTATACGCTACTGTAGATGTGCCCGAACGTCCCGGCTCCGTGCGCGAATGGCGCGAAATCCGTTTTGTTCATTAGCTACTACAGTTCAACCTCAATGTCAAGGTTCTAAATCTAATCTTGCAAAGTGCAATGCAAGACCGATAAATCACCAAAGAGTCCAAATCCGACAAATCGTTTTGGAAAACTGATTTTATAAAGAAGTGCCAAACATGGACTGCTTTGCCAGATACAGAGTCGCCACCTAAATATTTTATTTCTGGAAAATTTAGGATACCCTGACTCGTGCCTAAGGCCACGTGTCCGTCATTACCAAAGTTGCCACGGCTCGGGAACTTGGGTACGAGAGGGGAAGGTCATGCAATGAGCACCCCCGCTCGCCTGATCAAAGGATCGGCCTTTACTAGCATGATATGTTATTTTTGAAAACACATGTGTTCTTATTCCGGTATATTAACCTAGAATTACTATGTGATGCGCACAACATACAAGTATAGACTAGATCGCCTAAGTTGGAACAAAACATCTCATGTTTGTTTGAAAATGGTTTGCAGGTGCTACTCACAAGTAGGCTAAGTAGTGGATTTTGCCACCCTCAAGTGGGTTTAGGAAAACATGATTTTGCCACTCTCAAGTGGGCTTAAAACTCGCATTTCGATGAATTGTTCCAATTCAAGCAATCCAACCTTCATCCACAGGCATTCATACATTTTAACACATAAGCAGTTAGCCTCATGGCAAGCATGCTATCATGGCAACACTCACACTCATGCAAGATGCTAAAGTGTAGACACCCTATTTTTGACCGTCCTCAAGACTTGGATGTCACCATTTGAACACTCGGTGATTATCCATGTTTGTGTTCGTCTTGAGTTCCCGGAAGCCTTGGCAGTGCGCCTCATCGCAGGACCTCTCGACTCGACTATTTTGTGCTTGGTTTGACACCAAACACTTGTGTTTTGCCTTTGAGAGGTAGGGTAGGGCTTGTAGACCATCCCCACCCATCACCGGCCGTGGCTTGAGGCCATCGGCTGTGTTTTGTGGCCACCGGCCAAATATTTGGCCGGCCGGCACTACAGATAGCCGGTCGACTATCTTTTTTTGTTCAATTGCATCTTTGGCCGGCCGACTACTGTGCATTTGCTTTTGCAGATATTTTGGCACAACTGTCTTGCATTTGGCTCCCCTCTATACACGTGCATGGAGGGATCTCTCTCTTTAGAAGCTTGTCTTGTAAGCTTTACAAGACAAAAAGCTCTATAAAGAGAGGTCTTCTATCTTGTTGAGAGGGTTAGACATTTTGGACAGCCATTTTTAGGGTTTGAGTTCTAGGGTTAGGGTTTGTCTATATCCTAGCTCTATATCTCTCTCCCTCTTGTGTTTAGTGTGTGTTTAGGCTCATTATTGCACACAAACACATAGTGTTACACCTTTTCTTGGTTATGAAGGACCAGAGGTCTGTTCTTGGAGTTTTGGGGCTGGTTTAAGCTCAAGGAAGCAGCTGGTCCACCATTTGTGAAGAAGGTCTTCAAGGGTAAGAAGTTTGTCCCTTTATTCCCTATTTTTGCCTATCCTAGAAACTGTTTTTTGAGCTTAGTGTATAATATAAAAAGTTCTATTTTTAGGCCCTCTAAATAGTTTGTTTAGAGTGTTTTGTGGTTTGAGGTTGTTTGACCCTCTTAAGCCTTGTAAGGCTCCATTTTGTGCTATTTGAGTGAGCTCTGAGACCTTGGTGTTTGGGCCTCCTCACCACTGAAATCTTGAGGGATTTCAGAGGTGAGGATGGTGCCTTGAGGTCCCAAGAAGGAGAGGGTCACCCCCTCTCCCTGTTGTCCTTGAAAAGGACCATTTTTGGCTTCTTGAGGGAGCACCTAGCTTAGGCTCTTGTGACCATGCCTTAGCTATTTTTTGTGCTTATTATGTCATAATATGCATCTATTTTTAGTTGGTTTTGGTACACCATGCATGCTTAGCATACCTACCTTGTAATGCCATGTTTAGGCCTTAACATGCCTTAGGTTGTAAACCATGGTTTTAGCATGTATTTACGGCCTAGCTTTGTGAAGCTTTTGTGTTTATTTTGCCATGTTTGAGGTCTGTCCTTAGTCATTTTGGTCGGCCATGAAATGCATTATATACCCCCTTTGCATTTTTGGTTTGTTGGCCTTAAGTGTGTGAGTGTGTAGCATGCATTACTTGCTTTATTTCAGTGGTTTGGCACCATTTGTAGCATCATTTCAGTCCCTTTGACATGCTTGTATGCTTGCCTTGGACACCTCTTTAATCCTTGAAAGCTTGTGTTGTATGCTCCATGTTTTGGTCATTGTGTACGCTTTTGAATTCAAGCCATTTAGATGCCATCTAAGTGGTCTTTTGGTGTCCTAAAACTCTGTTTTTGGTCAATAAGTTCATGCCATGTTTGGTCTTGTTAAGTGTAGTTCAATACTCCATTAGCTTGCCTTGAAGGCTTGGGCCATTTGTTGCATGTTTAGCCTATCTTGTTTGCTTGGTTTGGCACCATGTTCTTGCATGATTTTCAGAGTTTAATGCATGCCCCATGTCCATGATTATTCCCTTTTAAGTGTGCTTAAAAGATGCCCTTTGATGCTTAAGTGTTTAGGCCTTAACATGTGCATGTGTGTATGTGTGTTTGGTCCCATCTTCTTAAGCTTTGGCCACTGTTTTGGACCTAACTTAGAGCCGTCCAATTAGTGTAAGTCCATCCCTTGTATGCCATTCAAGTGCTGTTACATTATCTCATGTTTGCATGCTTTGGTTGCATGTGTTGCATGCTTGAAATCATTTGCATTTGGAATGCATTCCCTTGGTCAAATTACTAGCATGTTGCATGATTAGATTACATCTTGCATGCTCTAAGTAGTTTGCATAGTTGTGGCATGCTTGTTTGCCTCATTGCTTAGGTTGTGTACCTAATGTGCATTGCATGTTTGCATGCTCCCTTTTATACCATGTTGCATGTTAGTTAACATGCTTAGGTTGCATTAAACATGCATGCCTTGTTCCTTGATCTAGTGATAGGAATTGGGCCCCTTTGGTTTGTTGGTTTGCATTGCATTTGACATCAAAATGTGCACACTTGGTCCCTTGGGCCATCACGCATGGAAATGCGCGATTGATGATCCGAGAACCAAGGAGCATGTCCCTTAGAGTCACTAACATGATAAGGGACATGATTGGTGCATACATTGCTTGAATTGCATTGCCATGCTCTGCCTTGCCCTCTGCTGCTGTCAATTGCAGGTTCTGCAGACATTATTTGCCGACCGGTAGTGTTAAGTGCCGACCGGCAATCCATTGGTGGCCGATAGCTTCACCAACAGTCGATGATTACACACTACTGCCGGTGGTCATTCTACTCAGCCAGTGGTGTCTCCTAATGTCCAGGGAAGCAATTCTGAGACTTTGGCAGTCTTCAAAGAGGCAGAGTAGGGAAAACAGAGGCAGCCTATGCATGGCAGCGCACTTCCGAGCAAGACCCAAGCACACGCGCATTGAACCCTCTTCCCGAGACCCCTTTTATTGCTTTTCTTATGCTTAGTTAATTTGTTAATTAATTAGGTGATTTGTAATGATCAATTAGTGAGGATAGTTAATTCATTATTCGAATTGTATTATTCTTTCGGTCCTTCCGAGCGAGGGCAAATCTGTAATAAGTGTGGGTGAGTGTGTGCATGTCTTCCAACCCCCATTTCTTCCTTCCCTTTTATTTACCTGCTTATGATGGTAGATTAGGGCATGTTTAGATTAGCATACCTTATGATATGCATGCGTGCATCATTCATCGGTATTGCATGCACCGGGCTCGACGCATCATGCTAATTGCATTAGCATTTCAAATCTAACTTGAACACATGATGTTGGTGCATTTCACATGCCACTTCTAGATTAGCCGAGCCTATTCTAGTGACATTTTGTATGCGTTGCATTAGGCACTTAACATGGACTTGGATCATACATTGATTTGCTAACGAGTTCCATGTTTTGGCACGGAGTACTATTTTTGCTTGATCCTGAGATTGTGCAAACAAACTACCTAGAAGATTAAGATCATCCAGCAAAGGCCCAAAACCATGCAAAGCCAACAAAAGAGTTATGTGGATTAGAGAAGAAAGGCATTAGAATATGATGTTGGCGATCATGTGTTCATTAGAGTGATTTCGATGAAAAGTTAGACAAGATTAGGGAAAAATGGCAAGTTATCGGCTCGATACATTGGGCCTTTTCAGTTTCGTTAGATTCAGCAGTAGTTCGGCTGAATCGATTCATTATTGATCATGTTTTGATCACGTTTGCATTCTCATTCCTTTCTAAGCATTCTTAGGCATGAATTGAGCTTCCAAATGAATTAATAAATTAGATTATGGCTTAAAAGAATTGAATAAGTTAAAAAATGATCCAGTTAAGCAATGTGACCCAATGTTTCTTAAATTCTCCCATTTTAAAATATTTAGGTGGCGACTCTGTATCTGGCAATGCAGTCCATGTTTGGCACTTCTTTTCAAAAATCTGTTTCTCAAAACGATTTGCCGGATTTGGACTCTTTGGTTCAGATTAAGAACCGTGACACAGATCGAGTCCGAACTGTAGCACGAAGGCCTCACGCGAGCGCGTCTACATAAAGCATAAACACTTACAGTGTACTCCGAGCTAAAACAAGAGCTAGTTAGTAATCAATGCACGATCCTAACTATGTCAACAATGCCTAATGCAACACATGCAAAAATGCAACTAAAATAGGCTTGGCTATTCTAAGATGGCATGTGAAATGCAACAATCGATACATGTTTTCAAATTAGTATTGCAATACAATGCAGTTAGCATGATGCACCGAGCCCGGTGCATGCAAGATAGATGAATGAATGCAAACATGCGAAACATAAGTATGCTAATTGAAACATGCCCTAAAACTAACCATCAAAAGCTGGTAAATAAAAGGGAGAAAGACGTGGGGGTTGGAAGACATGCATCACACACACGCACACTTATTACAAAGTTCGCCCTCTCGACAGAGGGTCTGAATGAATTTAGCTAACTAGCTACGCTAATTAAACTAATTATTACAAACCAACTAATTAACTATGCTAAGATAATTAATTATTACAAAACTCTTAACTAATTAAACAAATTAATTAAGTAAATTACAAATTCATGCTAAGCATTGAAATATGTCAACTAGGCTGCCTCAGCTCTGCCTTGAAGAAGTTGAAGATGCATGCTCGATTCCCGTCCCGAAAGCTCTCCAAATGCTCTTTAGAGGCTCTGTCTGCAGGGTGTCCTTGAGAACTAGCTGCTGAATCTCACCAAAACAGTGCTGAGGAGTGCACCAGTGGCCTGTCGGCCATGAAGAGCTTCTGCCGACCACCCTGCCGGCCAAGAGTAGGCACTGCCGGCCAATAATGAGGGCTGCCGGCCAACAATAAGAGGCTGCCGGCCACTGGTGTGCTGTGACACCAAGCTGCAGCAGAGCACAAAATAGAGAAAAGAGAGGGTCTCTCAAGGGTATGTATGCACTATGCCACCCCATATCACCTCAAAACATCACGTGAGAGACATAATCGGATCCAAGACCATCAATCATGCATCTCGATGCATGATGGCCAAAGATCCAACATGTGCAAATTTCAATAAATGCATGACAAATAAGACACCAAGACCATCTCCTTATCATAAGGAATCAAAGGAAATGGAGACTAAGGGAGATTGACTCATTTCATCACTTCAAGTATGAAATGAACCAATCTTCCTCGCGTTCAATACGACACCCGATTGAACGCAATGCAAAACATGCAAACAACATGACATGTAAAACTCTCATGCTAATCTTGACATGTTAAGATGGTATGCAAGAATCTATCATGCAAACAATCATGCACAACATGTTAAGGGGCCAAGAACACCAAGGCTAGTGGAGAGGATAACACTACAAGCATGCATCACAATGCTCAAACACCCAAACCAGCTCCAAACAGAGTTACATCATGCCCAAAATAGTGGCAAAACATGCTAAGATAGAAGTTCAAAGGACTATACAAACATGCATGCATATTAGCCCAAACTTAAGGCATAAAACACAACTCTCCAAAGGCATTGAAAGAGTGAAACATGGATTATAGTGGCATGTGTTCCTGCACTGAAATGGCATGCAAAATGACTTGGAATCATGCAAACAAACCATGTAATGCATGTTGAAATGCCTAAGCATCAAAGCTAGTGAAGCGTATTACACTAGAGGCATGCAAGGTAATGCTGAAATGGCCAAGCCAACCCCAAACAGATCCTATGTAGGCCAAAACAGTAGCAAAAATGGGCTGAGATGATGGCTTGAAAGGCAAGAAAATAAGGCTGATACAATGGATCACAATTAAGGCATAAAGGCATAACTCTCAAGAGCACTTCAAGAGTGGAAAATATGGAAGTGCAACCACACTATATGCTCTGAAATATCATTCTAAATGATGCCAAGGAATGCAAACATCACAAGAATAGCATGGTAGGGGCCTCAAAACTCAAGACTAGTCAAGGCATTTGCACTATAGCTATACAAAACATGAGTCATATGACCATGGCAGCCCAAACAGTCCTAAAACAGCCCAAAATATGAATAAAATCATGCTGGAGCATAGCCAAAATATGCTAGAATAATGAGCCAAAACATTATGCATACAAGGCTAGTAAGCAAGATTTGCACTACAAGTGCATGAAGCATGCATGGGGCCATCAAACCCACTTTACATAGAGTTATGAAATGCTAAATAATGACCAAAAACATGCTGAAATGGAGCCCATACATGCTTAACAAACATGTTACTTCATGAGGCACACAAGGCTAGTTTGCAAAATTTACACTACAAGTGTATAAAGCATGGATAAGGTGACCAAACCAAGCCAAAAAAGAGTCAAGGAAGGTCCTAAAAGTCACAAAAAAGAGCCTGAACTAAGCCTTAAAATGGTAGAAACACATGCTCATTTGATAGGCCAATAAGACATGCAAACAAGAGAAGATGAGGGGGGACAACCCTCACCCATTTGGGACCTCAAAACAGGGTTTTTACCACTGAAAATCCTTTGGATTTCAGTGGTTAAAAGGCCACAAAAATTTGTTTTGAAAGGCCTTGGAAGATGGCTCAAAAGCTATACAAGCTAAGGAACAAAAGGGAGAGACAACCCCCTAGCCAAACAAGGCTTAAACCAATATTTTTAGGACTGAAAATTAGACCTTTCTTCAGTTCAAAACCAAGCCAAAAAAATTTTGAAATGGTGGCAAAACAATAGTGCAAGACAAGCTTAAATGGGGTAAGTTGTATACCTTTGAAGCAAAGCACACATTAGGCACAAAAGAGGCACTAAACCAAGCTTTAATCCTCCTTTTAGAGCTCAAACAAGGCTCCAAGTAAGCTTCAAGCAACCTTAACCCATAGATGGACCACTTTCACCAAGGATGTCTAGGCAAAAGAAAGGTATTTCTCTACTTGCATGCACAAAAAGGCAAGAGGGAGAGGCTTTAGAGAGAGGGGCAGAGATCAAGCCCCGAAAATTGTAGAGAGAGAGGGAGTTTTCATGAGAGAAGCTCTCAAAACTTTCTTAAGAAGTTCTCAAATGTTCTAACCCTTGAAAATGAGATATAAGGCTCTCATATATAGCAAAATATCAAGCTTTGGTCGAAATATCTCCAAAAAAGACAGTTGGAGCAAGCTGGAGCAAAATATCTGTTCAAAACTAATCTTTTCATCAATGGCCGGCACCTTTAGCATTGTTGGCTGGAAGCACACTATTGTTGGCCGGTAGGGGTCATTCTTGGACGGCATTGGCCATTCATGGCCAGCACACTCCCATAGAGTCCGGCAACAAAAATCAGTCCTAGTCCCCAACTTGAAGAAAGCCTAACTCCTTCATCTGGATGCCTTTTTAGGTCATTCTTGTGTCCAGAATGAAGCCCCGGAAGTAATCTTTCCAATGATAGCAGCCTCACATCAAAATTCCAACTGTGCTAAGAGATATCCATTTTTTAGTGAAGACTGTTCAGTTTCGGTCCAACCGGAATGATGCCTAACTTCCAACAACCATATCTCTTCCATCCGGACTCGGCTCAAGGAGATTCTTGAATAAAAAATGAATCCCTAGAAGTCTTCTTTCCAACGGTGGTGGCCTCATAGCTTAAATCCAAGTGTATAGACAGATAAGCCTGATTTAGCGAGGACCGCTCGACTCTCTCTTAGCGATTCATGCCCATCCTCTTCCTCAATTAGGTTTCTTCTCCCCATTCTTCTTTTCTTCGACTCCGAACCCCTGAACAAGGTGTTTTGAAAGATTTTTCAAAGATTTCATCTCTCTTTCATTCATTTCCACTTTGTCATCGCTCAGTTTACCAAAAAGCGTAACATTTAACAAAATGCGAGCGTCGGAACATCGTAGAAACTTTATTTCAAAAATATTTTGAAAGAGAGGGTTTTAAGGTCTAAAAACCATCCAAAATAGCTTTGGTCTAAATGGGGTGTGAGGTTAGGATTTGACTCTCCTCTTGCCAAAGAAATCGAAACTTTGCCTTGCATATCTTTCACCACCAACTAAACCATTAGTAGCGCTCAAGTCTTAAGGGCGGTCAAAAATGGGGTGTCTACAGCTACGCGAAGTCGATTTGGGTGGTGTCAATAGACAGGCGCACCTGTTGTTGTTAACCGATTTGGGTGGTGTGAACAGATAGGCACACCTGTTGTTGTTAACCAACTTTGAAAATTGGACTTATACGCTACGCGAAGCCGGTTTGATAATTGGACTTATACGCTACGCGAAGCTGGTTTGATAATTGGACTTATATGCTATGCGAAGCCGGTTTGAAAATTGAACTTCTACACTACGCGAAGTCGGTTTGAAAATTGGACTTATACGCTACTCAAAGCCGGTTTGATAATTGGACTTATGCGCTACGCGAAGCCAATTTTATAATTGGACTTATATGCTACGCGAAGCCGGTTTGATAATTGGACTTATACACTGCGCGAAGCCGGTTTGATAATTGGACTTGCACACTGCGCGAAGCCGGTTTGAAAATTGGACTTATACGCTGCGCGAAGCCGATTTGAAAGTTGGACTTATACGTTCCGCGAAGCCGGTTTGAAAATAGGACTTATACGCTATGCGAAGCCAGTTTGAAAATTGGACTTATACGCTGCGTGAAGCCGGTTTGAAAATTGAACTTATACGCTATGCGAAGCCGGTTAGAAAATTGGACTTATACGCTACGCGAAGCCGGTTTGAAAATTGGACTTATACACTATGCGAAGCCGGTTTGATTATTGGACTTATACGCTACGCGAAGTCGGTTTGATAATTAGACTTATACACTACGCGAAGCCGGTTTGGAAATTGTACTTATACGCTACGCGAAGCCGGTTTGATAATTGGACTTATACGCTACGCGAAGTTGGTTTGATAATTGGATTTATACGCTACGCGAAGCCGGTTTGGAAATTGTACTTATACATTACGCAAAGCCGGTTTAATAATTGGACTTATACGCTATGCAAAGCCGGCTTGATAATTGGACTTATACGCTACGCGAAGCCGGTTTGAGAATTGGACTTATACGCTACGCGAAGCCAGCTTGATAATTGGACTTATATGCTATGCGAAGCCGGTTTGATAATTGGGCTTATACGCTACGCGAGGCCGGTTTGATAATTGGACTTATACGCTACGTGAGGCCGGATTGATAATTGGACTTATACGCTACGCGAAGCCGGTTTGAAAATTCAGGATTTATGAAATGCAATATAATGTCATGGAGTGATGATAAAGCTATGAAGATGGCAACATGGGAGGCAAGCTTAGTGCAAAACACACGAAGCAAGCCACATTTCTACCTGGCTATGTTTGCAACTTTTCCTATTCTCCAACATGGTGACAGACTAGGTTGGTTCAGTTTCCAGAGTTGAGGTGCATACAAGCTATCACAACTTATGGGGCTGCCATACAGATTTCAAGCCGGGGATACACCCCTGGGTATTTAAACCAGACTTTAGTCTCGGAAATCCCGAATCTTTTGCGTTCTAGGCATCGCCATTGGAACTCTAGTTTCCACCGTCTCAGTTGATCTCCTAGGAACTCATTATAAACATAGTTGGGCGACTATAACTGACCACTGGAAGTTGTTCGGGCACGACAAACACCAAAGGAATTTCATCTTTAGAGGATTTAAGGTCTCCTAGACCAATGAAGTCATTCAGATATGACAAACACCAAAGGAATTGCACTTTTAGAGGATTTAAGGTCTCCTACACCCGTGAAAGGTACATAACAATGCAAGTAGAATGGTGGATAACAAAGCGAGTGAAATGTGCATAATAATGCAAATGAAGTGTGCATAACAATGCAAGTGAAAAGGTGCATGACAATGCATGTGAGACATGCATAGCAAGGCAAGTGCATGAAATGTATGCTCCATGCAGCATTAAGATGAGCATTTCATGCCAGGGTGAGAAATGCACATTCTATGCAAGCAAGGTTAAAACGTGCTCCATGCAATGTACATACTCTATGCAAAAGGACAAACAACGTACATCCAATGCAACGTACATATTCTATGTGACAACACGAATAAGTATAGTACAAGATGCATTTATGCAATATGTGTGATGATATGATACATGTTATAAGCAATGTAGAGCATGATATCTAGAGAATGCAATAAACAAACAAAGCAGCGCTTTAGAAAGCACCTTATGGGGTGAGTGGCGATGAACCACCCTACTCTGATGGAGATCTTCCCTTGTATTCTTCGAATTCTTACCTTGTGTTCTTTGAACTCTTACCTTGAACTCACAGTACAAAGGTTCTGATATGCTGACAAGGATTCTTTACGTAGAACACTTTGGATGCCGCCTTTCTTCCTGACCATATTCACAACTTTCCCTATTCTCCAACGGGGTGACAGACTAGGTTGGTTCAGTATCCAGAATTGAGGCGCATACGTGCTATCTCAATCTATGGGGCTTCTATACAGATTTCAAGATGGGGATACACCCCTAGGTATTTAAACCAGACTTTAGTCTCGGAAATCCCTTTGCGTTCTAGGCAACAGCCATTCGAACTCTAGTTTTCACTGCCACAGTTGGTCTCCTAGGAACTCAATGCAAACACAGCCGAGATGCCACTGGTAGGGAAATGGTGCTCAGGGAGAGCATTTCTGATCGCCATTCCGGCTTTGAAACAGGCTTGAACTAGGAGTAGAGACACACTCATACTTCAGAGCATTGACAAGTCCTGAAGAGGTACATTCGGAGTACAATCCCAGAATCTGAAACAAACTCAGATGCTCCGATTTTCCCTCTTTTCTTTTGCTTCGTAGTCTGGAACCTATGTAGCTTCAGATAGGTCCTGGTTTTACTGTTCTCACATGATCTGGGTTGAACCCTGCAGTTTTACGAAAGAACAAATTCTGTTTTGCATACATGTAGAGAATAGCACAACACTCTGAACACAAAACAATTTTATTATTAAAATTGAGGAACGAGTTCTTAACCGGGTATTGAGCCTACGACTGATCACAGCAAAAAAAGACTCAACAATCAAAAAACAAAGGTAAAACAACCTAAACACATCTATTGACACTCAAAATGACTCAAAATAAGAATCGAGACAGACAAAACACAACAAAGCACAAGACTTAAGTGTGCACAGGGAGCCTGTTTCTCCGCGTATTGTTTCCTGCCCTTTCTCATTTGTGATTCTCACATCACTCTGGCACTCAATCTCTTTTTTTTCTTAAAAAGCCATTTTCTCACTTTTTCTCTCAACGCACATCTCTCTATTCTTTAATCTCTCATTTTTTATCCCTCCCCTAGGTGGTTGATGGATAAACAAAAAGTTGTAGGCTCTTGTCCCTAGCATTCTGCTAGATTCTCTTTCTTCCGCTCACAACAGTGAGCTTTCCCATAGAGGGGTTGTGATGCGGCCAGATGTACAGCAGGTTTATAACACATATCGGTTGATGACGCACTTGACTAGTTCAGATGTGACCAGACCTTTCCAGATGAGAGAATGGAATACCTTGCTCTATTTTCAATTCATGCTTCACACTTGGCTTGACACCTCGCTGCTTGGAGGATGAGAAAGCTTTCGGCCCTTTCCTGCTAGCTTTAGCTATGCCCTTTTTGGCGAATATGGTGCCCTTTCCGGCAAGTATGGTGCCCTTTCTGGCAAATGCATGACAACGGGAAAAAGACAGGAAGCCTGACTCAATTGTGCCCATAGTTCATCATTTTAACCATTTTTTGTTTTGGTTTTCTACTAAAACAATTTTGACCAACATGAGAGTTAGATTAACATGCTTGTTTGATTTTTTGATTTAAAATCATGCAAGTTAGGTTATGAGCACTGAAAATTTTCCTTTTTGGGTCCGAGGTATGGTCTAATTTTTGGAAAAAATGGAGCAAATTTTTGAGAAAATTAGTCAACTTCAGTAAAAATTTCCAAAAACTATTTTTACAAATGGCCACTGCTCGACCAACATGGAACTTACTCTTGAGATGCACAACCTCAGATCCAAAACAATGGAAAATTGCCCCTTGTCAAAATGGCACTACAAAGCAATGGAAAGTTGCCCCTTGTCTGAATGGCACCATAGCGCACTGTATGGCAACGGAAAGTTGCCCCTTGTTTGAATAGCACCGCAACACACTGTAACCAATTCTCATAGTGAAGATGACAACCGAACTCTTGGATACAGAAATGACAAAGATGACCAGAACAATCACATGGACACTGTCGATTTGGAAGTGTTTATGGCTGGACTTTAGAATGAAGTTGCCTACGCATCCCAAACATGGGAATCAAGCCTGACGTAGTTCTGGGTTAAGGTACACTCGGGTATTGACCTCTCCTTTTGCGCTCTAACTTTTACTAAGGCCGCCCTTTCGGGTTTTCAACCTTGCAAGCTATGTTCTTTTTTTCTTTTCAATTCTTTTCATTTCTTCTTTTCTTTGTTCATTTTTTTCAGAATTTTTCATTTCTTTTTCTTCATTTCTTTTTTGTTCTTTTTGCTTTTCTTTTTCATTTTTCTTCTTTTCTTGCTCTAACTTTTGCCTAGGTCGCCCATCTGGGTTTTCGGCCTAGCAAGCCTTTCAAGGGTAAAAGTGTAGCTTTGTCCATGTTGATCGGTTTGAGATCTTGAAGCCATCTGAATCCAGGAGAATGGTTGCTATTCGCTAATGATGTAGGAGTCCATCCAATGGGAGCTGAATTTGTCCCTAGTGTTGTGGATAGGAACTCGGTTGTCCTTCAGCAATACTTTCTTCTTTTCTCCCTTCTGGGATTTGGCATTCTTGCCGATCTTCATTAGCTTGAGGAATGTCCCAATTTTTGACTCTTCAAGCACAACTAACATTCTTTGCCTCTAATTCAGGGGATACTTCTGATCTAGCTTCGCAAGCTTCCTTTGACAATATCTGATCTTCTTGATCTGACTCTCTTGCCCCCAGTTCAAGGGTTGCTTCGGATCAGGCCATACAAACCTCACATTGTGGTTGACAGTTGAAAATTCTGCATCCAAGTTCAAGGTTTGAAAGCAAAAGGGGTCGAGTCTTGAGGCTGAGAGCAATCCTAAGCTATACAATCTCAAGAGTGATTCAACACAGGTCTTTGCAGGATCGCGCAAAACATTTTTTGAAACCTTTTAAGAAAGAGACTAGTCGCTCGTGCTGAAGACAATATAGAACCAATCTGGATCAAGCCAGGATCCTTCTCAGTACTCACATTAACAAACATGATCTCATTCATTAAGGGCTTAGCATGCCTTTCTTTCTCTCAATTGGTCAAATTTTGCAAATCCAGAGGAATTCCTTCCTCTTTGTTTTCATCATAGTGTTCGAAAAGTTTTTTGAAAAACTTAAGTCAATGCAATGATTTTAAGGCACAGAAAAGTAGGTGAAAAGTACTGCCATTTCATTCAAATTTTTGGTACAACTGGCTCAAGGCAGAAATAGACACAAAAGCATGAAGATCATTGTTGTTTCATTCAAATCTTCTGGCGCAACTGGCTCAATGGTAAAAACAGACTTAAAAGAAAGCGAAAAGATAAACACAAAACAAGATAGTGATGTCCGAGGTAACACCCCCGAAATCACCCGACTCTAACAAAACAGGACTGACTCGATACAACAAGACAGACTCAACTGACTCAGTACAAAAGGACTGACTTAATACAACATAACAAGACTGACCCAATACCCAAGTCAGAAAGTAAAATAAACAGAATTCGCAAATGCTCAAAATAGTGCGTGCCATTCACCACATCTGGAGTAAATCGGGCGCCATCCGCAGGTGGTTCATCCTCCGATCACATGGTCACATTATCCCCCAAGTTCACTGACCCAGTGCCGAAAGACTTTGCAGGACCTGGCACGACAATGACCTCTTTATCAATGAGATCTTGTATTTCGTGGCGAAAACGAAAACACATGTCAGTGCCATGGCTGGCTTGTTGATGGAAGGCACAGTACTTAGCCGGGTTGTGGGAGAGAGGAAGTTTATTTGGGAGAGGCCGAGGCTCAAGGGGTTTGAGATGGCCTTGTCCTATAAGGATTTGAAAAGCTTTGGACAAAGTCATGTAGAGGGAATTGAAGACCCTCTGGCCTCGGGGTGGGTACTTCGAGGTTTGTGGAGTTTTGCTGGATACACCAGCAAAGGGATTGGAAGGCGCTAACTGGGTTTGCTGATCTCTTCCGAGTACAGAATTGGAGCTGAAAGGAACATTTCTAGTACGACGACCCTTCTCCCGGCTTGCCCCTTGATTCAGACTACTCTCATTCTGAGTGGCAAAAGTGCCATCCACAGTTTTTGCAACAACTGCGAGCACTTGCTGTTTGTTCAGTCCTTCGGCTTTCAAAGCCTCAACAGCCCACTGAAGATGTTCATGGGGACCGATACCTGCCCCTACCTTGTTCTTACCACTTGCCTCCACCTTATCAAAGGATTGGATCGCTATATCAGAGCGGAGCCCAGTTGTTGTCGACATGCCAACACCTAGATCTGAGATGGCTTCAGGTTGGCCCTTTTCAGTTGCAGCTTGCCCCAAGATCAAGGAGCCTTTTGGATTGAAACTTCTAGCCTATGATGTAGTCGACGATGGAGCCAAAATTCCAAAGGCTAAATCTGACACAGTTCTCTGAAGATCTTCAATCATTCTCATTAGCTCAGAAGTAGTGGGCTCACGGGTTTGAGATGATTGGGGTTCAGATGCACCCATCATGCATAAGTCCATGCTTTCCGGGATAAACACCTTAGGCTTGGATAGATGGGCCGGGGTGATGTATATGCTCGGGTTGTAGGCAGATGGCAATATATGGATTAAATTGAGATGTGGAGGTGACAGGTTTGTGGTGGCCTGAGGTCCCTTTGGTGGAGCTATGATCTCTTCGTCGATAAGATCCTGAATCTTATGACGGAGGCGGATGCAACGGTTCATATCATGACCGTGCTATTGATGGTAGGCACAGTGTTTAGCTGGGTCATATCTTGGTGGAAGAGGAGTTGGAAGGGGTTGACGTTCTAGGAGCTCTAGGTATCCTTTTTCCTGCATCATTTCCAAAGCTTGAGAAAAACTCATGTACAGAGGATGGAAATTTCAGGCTTGGTGCCGAGTTAAAGTGGTTGGTCTTTGGCTATTGAGGAAAGTAGTGATAGTGTCTACTTTTGAGCATTTCATAGCTGTGCTACCATCAGTAGTAGCATTGGAACTATGAACAACATCCTTCTTCGAAGGCTTATTATCTTCCACAAAGATCCCTTGTCTGATGGCCTCCTTGATTTGAACCCCAATGTCATGGAGTTTCTTAAAGTGGAATATCATATTCTGCAATGTTTCGGCTTGCCTGACCATATCTTGTTGCAGCGAATCCACTGATTGCTGGAAATGGATCAGCAAATCCTCTAAATTTGTTGGAGTCTGCGCCATGATAGAGGTAGATGCTCGCGCTCTAACCAAGGTGATGTGATTGGTGACCGACGGATCAGTTGAACCGGTGAGCCTTGATTGGCCTTTTTTTGCCTTACCTTCGGCGAAGGAACACTGGTTGCCCTTAAATTGAATCTCTAAACTGACAAAGTCTATCAATACAAGTCCAATGCACCCGGGGGATATTGGAGCCTTCTGAAGCTATGGTTCCCAGACTACCTTGCAAAAGAAGAAAACAGACAGCATCTCAGCCTGATTTCACCAGAACAAATATGAGCGTAGCTGAGTGACTGTGCTTTCTACAAAATTCTGGCCCAAAATTCTGCCTATAAACTGATACCCTCAGGTCGATACTCAGACTAGCAACTGATGCATACATCCTGTAGAGACACATTCTGATAGCACATATCAAGCAAGTAAGAGCCAAAACACCCCTATGGTGGGGTAGGGTTTCCCTGTCCTATTTTGTCAGGAGCTAGGGTTTCACTACGCATGCAGCGGTTTCAAACAACCTATAATCGGGTAAGCAACCTGTCCTAGTTTTGGAACGGTCACTATGGATTCCGATATGCACTAGGTCGAATGGTCAAAAATGGTGCCTCGGTAACAACCGAGGTTTGTGATCCCATCGTGGCAGAGCCCGTAGCCGGTCAGCCTTATGGCATGCATTTCTAAGCAAGCCTCCGGCAAACCATTCAGGAATAGCAGATGGAAAACACAGTGACTTAGGCGTGCCAATGCACATGCAATACAAAGAAACACATAAGTGTAAACAAAACAACATATCATGGTGTTCGAGTCAAGTTTTCTAAATCCCTAGTAGAGTCGCCAGAAACTGTAGACTGCCCAGAACCCCGCTTCGCGCGCGAGGGCGCGAATCGTTGTTCTTGGCTACTACAGTTCGGACTCATGCCACGGTTTTGAATCTAATCTCACAAAGTGCAATGTGAGATCAATAAATCAGCAAAAAGTCCATATCCGGCAAATCGTTTTGGAAAATCGATTTTAATAAAGAAGTGCCAAACATGGACTGCTTTGCCAGATACAAAGTCGCCACCTAAATACTTTATTTTGGAAAATTTAGGAAACCCTGACTCGTGCCTAAGGCCGCGTGTCCGTCATCACCAAAGTTACCTCTGCTCAGGAACTTGGGTATGAGAGGGGAAGGTCATGCAATGAGCACCCTTGCTCGCCTGATCAAAGGATCGACCTTTACTTAACATGATATGTTGTTTTTGAAAACACATGTGTTCTTATTCTGGTTATTAACCTAGAATTACTATCTGATGCGCACAACATACAAGTATAGACTAAATCACTGAAATTGGAACAAAACATCTCATGTTTGTTTGTTTGAAAATGGTTTGAAAGTGCTTCTCGCAAGTAGGCTACGTCGTGGATTTGCCACCCTCAAGTGGGCTTTAGGAAAACAACATGATTTTGCCACTCTCAAGTGGGCTTAAAACTCACATTTCGATGAATTGCTCCAATTCAAGCATTGAAGCTTTCATCCACAGGCATTCATACTGTTAAACACCTAAGCAGTTAGCCTCATGGCAAGTATGCTATCATGGCAGTCACTTACACTCATGCAAGGATGCTAAAGTGAAAGCACTCATAGTGTACTCCGAGCCAAAAAAGAAGCTAGTTAGCAATCAATGCATGATCCTAGCTATTCCAACAATGCCTAATGCAACACATGCAAAAATGCAACTAACATAGGCTCGGCTATTCTAAGATGTCATGTGAATGCAACTAGATAACATGTATTCAAATTGGTATTGAAATACAATGCAGTTACTATGATGCGCCGAGCCCGGTGCAAGCAAGATAGATGAAAGATGCAAACATGCGAGCATAAGGATGCTAATTGAAAATGACTCTAAAACTAACCATCGAAAGCTGGTAAATAAAAGGGAGAAAGAAATAGAGGTTGGAAGACATGCATCGCACACATGCACGCTTATTACAATATTGCCCTCGTGAAGGAGGGTCCGAATGAATCAACTAACTAGCTACGCTAAGCTAATTAATTACAAACCAAAATTAACTAACTAACAAGCTAATTAATTGTTACACAACCGAATCTAAACAAATAACTATTCTAAGTTATCAAAAGCACTGAAATGGCCTCGTGACGAGGGATGCATGTGTGCTCGGCCGGCTCCGCTCGGAAATCCACTACCGTGCCTCCTGTTGCCTCTGTTTGCACACTTTTGTACTTCTAAAAATTTTGATTCACCTTAGGAACATGCTGGGGAATGACTGGCCAAAGATGGTGGCCATCGGCCAGAGTTTATGGCCATCGGCCACTTTGATAGTCGATCGGTAGACATTGGTGGCCGGTCGGCAGCTTTTATGGTCGGTCGGCCACTGCTTCCTGCAATTTCTCCCTTTTGCTGTAACAGAGCACAAACAGAGGCATGGCAGTGTATTTGCAAGGAATGTGTGCACAACCACCCTCCCTATCATTTCTTAAGCTCAAAGGAGTGTGATACTTGACTCTCGGACCATCAATCACGCATCTCAATGCATGATGGCTGAAGAAGCCAAGATTGCACAATCAATGTGAATGAATGCACAAATAACACATCAAAGTCTTAACCTCTATCATGCATGATCAAGAGGGTCAGCGACCAAGAATTGAGGCGCGTTTCATCACTTCAAGTATGAAACGTCCCTCGTTTCTCGTGTTTGGATCAACGCCTGATCCAAACACATGCAATGCAACATGATCAACTTATCAAAGCTAATGGCATGCAAACAATGCTAATGCAACATGAGCATGCAAACAATAATGCAATGTAACAACATGCAACTAACATGCGAACACAATGCAATGTAACAACATGCAAACAACATGCTATATGGACTTAAACTGAATATGGATAGACCTCAATCATGCCCAAAACAGTGTCCAAAATGCTAAAATGATGGCATGAGATGCAAGACAATGCATGCACGTGCATTGGCCCATCAATTAAGCATAAGAGCACAACTCTCAATCATGAGCAAGGAGTGACAAATAAGGAAGTGTGACAACACTACAAGCTCTGAAAACATGCATGAAATGATGCCAAACAATTCAAACAACCCAAGTATGCCATGCAAGAGGGCCTAAGGCACAAGGCTACTCAAGGAGACTACACAAGAGGCATGCAATGCATGACACAAATGATTTAACCAATCATGGACAAAGTTCAAATAGGTTAAAACAAGGACCAAAACATGTTGAGATGGGAGCTCAAAGGTCTAGGCATGCATGCATGCGCATTGGTCCACAAACAAGGCAACAATGCACAACCCTTAAAGGCACTCAAAGAGTGAAAGAAGTGGGGACGTGGCAATGCTATATGCTCTGAAATAACATGGTAGATGATGCCAAATCATGCACATGTTACAAATGAAGCATGCTAGGAGGCTCAAAGCTTGAAACTAGCATAGGCACTTGCACTATAGCTATGCAATACATGAAGCATATGGCCAAGGCAACCCAAAACAGTCCTAGAGCATGCCAAAATGATGCTAAAACATACATGGAGCAAAGCCAAAACAAGCTAGCATGAAGGGTCAAAACATGAAGTATGCAAGGCCAATAAAGAGGATTACAATACACCTACCAAAACCAAGCATGAGATGACTTCACCAACAAAAATTAGAGTTATGGCATGTCAAAATAACACCAAAAATGGGCCAATACCAAGTCAACACATGCTAGAATAATAAGCTCACTCATTAGGCATGCAAGGCTAGCAAAGAGGACTTACACTGCAAGCGTAAGAAGCAAATGAGGGATGCTCTAAACAACCAAAAACAAAGTTGTATCATGCAAAATAGGACCAAATACATACTGAAATGGTGGCCCAAAAGCCTAGGCAAGTTGGCATACACAATGGCTCATTTTTTAAGCATAAAGCACCAACCCTCCAAAGCATTGAAAGAGTGAAAGATGTGAGTGTATGGCCACACTACATATACTGAAATCACATATCAAATGATGCCAAATCAAAAAAATAGCCCAAGTAATGCATACTAGTGGACTCAAAACTCAAGACTAGTGAGCTAGAATACACTATGGCAATACAAAACAAGGCATGCATGACCAAAACAACATAAATCAGACCTAGATCATGGCAAAACATGAGCAAAATCTTCCTGGAGTTGAGCCAAAATCACACTAGAATGGTGGTCTAAAGCTTGATGCATGTTAGGCTAGTGTGCAAGTATACACTACAAGTGTATGGAGCATTCAAGAGGCAACCAAACTAGCCAAAAACAGAGTTATATCAGGTCCAAGAACTCACAAAACATGCTCAAACTAAGCCTTAAGAGTATAGAAATACATGCTCATTTGATAGGCCAATAACACATGCAACCAAGACAAGAAGAGAGGGGACCACCCCCTCCCATTTTGAACCTCAAAACCACGTTTTCACGACTGAAAATCCACTGGATTCCAGTGGTTAAAAGGCCAAACAAAGATGGTTTCAAAAGCTTAGGAAGTTGGCTCTAAAGGCTTTACAAGCCAAAGAGCAAAGGGAGAGACAACCCCCTAACACAAACTAGGCCTAAACCATCACTTTTAGGACTGAAAAACAGAGATTTTCTCAGTTCAAAACCAAGCCAAAAACAGTTTACAAAGGTGGTAAAACAAGCATGCAAAGCAAAGGTTTAAAGGAGCAAGTGCTTACCCTTGAAGCACCTTGAAGAACAGCAGCAAAACTAGCCAAAATCTGAGCCAAAATCAGCCTTTTGGAGCACCAAATGATCCTTAAAGAACATCAGACCAATGGTGGTTAAGTTTGATCAAAGGTCTCTTTGCAAGAGTGTAGAGAATTCTAAGCTTAAGGCTCAAGAACAAGAGGAGAAGGAGAGAATTCTAGGGAGGGAGAGAGTTTTGCTCTTCAAAATTCTAGAGAGAGATACTTTTAGAGAGAGAGAGAGAGTCCCACAATTGCCAACCCTTCCATAATTGAGATATGGCTCAATATATAGCAATATATGAGCATTGGTCCGGAAATATCTCAATTCAGAAATATCTAGGACAGCCTGGAACAGCTGAAGGTGAAATATCTGCAAAAAAAATGAGTTTTGGACACTTCTGGCTGACCGGCCATCTTTGGTGCAACCAGCCACCATTTGTGGTCAATAAGGTTCACTTTTCGCCGACCTATGGCCAATGAGGTCCAATTGTGGCCTATGCACTCCCATAGAGGCCGATGGAAAAAATTAGTCCTAGTCCCTGACTTGAGGCAAGCCTAACTCCTTCATCTGGACTCCTTTTTAGGTCATTCTTGAGCCTAAACTGTAGCCCCATAAGTATTATTTCCAATTATGGAAGCCTCACATCAAAATTCCATGTGTACTAAGAGATATCCCTCTTTTAGTGAAGGTTGCTCAGTTTCGGTCTAACCAGAATGATGCCCAACTTCAACCAATCATATCTCCCCCATCTGGACTTGACTTTAGGAGATTCTTAAGTGAAAAATGAAGCCCCAGAAATCTTATTTCCAACGGTGGTGGCCTCATATCTTAAATCCAAGTATACAAATAGATAGGCCTAATTTAGCGAGGGCCGCCCGACTCTCTCTTAGCGATTTATGCCCATCTTCTTGTTCAACTAGGTTTCTTCTCTCCGCTCCTCTTTTCTTCAACTCCAAACCCCCAAACAAGGTGTTTTGAAATTTTTTTCAAAGATTTCACCTCTCTTTCATTCATTTCCACTTTGCCCTTGCTCGGTTTACCAAAAAGCCCATCATTTAACAAAATATGAGCGTTGGAACATCGTAGGAACTTTATTTCAAAAATATTTTGAAAGAGAGGGTTTTAAGGTCTAAAATCTTTTGATCAAGATTGTTTTGGTCCAAAATGGGGTGTGAGGTTAGCATTTGACTCTCCTTTTGCTGAAGAAATCGAACCTTTGCCCTGCACATCTTTCATCACCATGTAAACCATCAGTAGCGCCCAAGTCTGATGGGCGGTCAAAACTGGAGTGTCTACAACGTGACATTACTTTTCTTTACAGATTGTCATTTGTTTGGTTTGGATTTTTAGGATTCATTATTTAGAAAATTAAAAATTTTTATTTTTCTTGTTTTTTTTTTCCACTGAATTTGTTTAATGTTTTAAGTAATGTTTAAAATTTTTAGGTACACCTGACATAAAATACAGTTAAAAAGTATAATATTTGTGAAACAAGTCTTTAGAAAATTCACTAAGTACAAAAAATATAAAAATATATATATTTATATATATATGCGAGAATTCAGTACATTTTCGTATTCTTGTGTATTTATTGATTTTTTACAAATATTTTTACTTTTTAGATATATCTAAGTAAGGTGCATCTAAAAAAGTAAAAAAATTGCTTAAAATTTTAAAAATATTTATTAAAAACAAAAAAAACACAAAAAAAAAACTCAATTTCTAAAAAATTAAAACTAAACACCCCTTTGGTAAATTTACTACTCCGTTAATGTAGTTATTTGACAAGGGGTATTTTGTAATTTTTGAAAACACAAGGGATATTTTATATAAGGGCTGCTATTAACATCTGTCTTGTTTCTTTGGGTAATTCTATTTTCATCTCACAAATTCTTTTAGCATACACCATTTACTCAGTAGACACCAAACACAATTTTGACTTTCTTATTTTTTTCTCAATGCACACTATCAATTTTCAAAAATTCCAAAAATATCCCCATCTTTCTCAACCCAACCTATCCCAACCCCTAACCCTAACATCTCCCTACTGCCGACGTCGCCCCTGCAATCCCTTTTTCGCTATTGTCTCTCTCTAGTCGAGGTCATTCCCTTCCTCATCTTCTATTCCCAGCTCCTCCTCAATTTCTCACTCCACGGATACCGCATTGCAGCCACCCACAACCCTTACCCCCATTATCCCTTTTTTCCCCTTTATTTCCATCCCTAGCCTTTTCTTTTTCTTCTCCTCTTCAAACTCTAGATTTGGAAACATAAATCAATCTTTATGCCTCTCTCTCTCTCTCTCTCTCTCTCTCTCTTGGATCGAAAGGTTGAAGAGTTGGGTCACGGTATGGAGTGGATCTGGAGGATAGGTCATGATGGAAGGTTGTAGCGTTAGCAGTGGAGCGAGTAACGGTGGAGCGAATTGCAGTGGTGGCTGGGGGGTGCAGTGTCAGAAATGGAGAAGAAGAAGAAGAAGAAAAAGAAGATTCTTTTTCTTCTTCTCTTCCTTAGATTTGGAAACCTAAATCAATCTTTATCTCTCTCTCTCCGATTGAAAGGTTGAGGAGTTGGGTCGCGTTATGGAGTAGATCTGGAGGATGGGTCGTAACGGAAGGTGGAGCGAGTAACGGTGGAGCGAGTTGCAGTGGTGGCTGGGGGGGTGCAGTGCCAGAAATGGAGAAGAAGAAGAAGAAGAAGAAGAAGAAGAAGAAGAAGAAGAAGAAAAAGAAGAAGAGAAGGAGATGGTGGTGCTCGCAGATGGTGAGTCGTCAGGGATGATCGCTGAAGTGACGAAGGTGACGGTTGAGTGACAGGTTGGAATGGAGACAACAACGGCAATGGCGTGACGAGGCTGGGAAGGTGACGACAGTAATGGTTTGGTTCACCGGCGGCTGGAGAGGAAAGAGGTGGTTGGTGTGTAGTAGATTTAGGGTTTTGTTCTAAAGGTAATTTACTTAAGGATAATATTGTGATTCTAAAAAAATTCATTAGTGTGTGGAAATAGAACTTCCCTGTTTCTTTGGACCCCTCTCTTCTATTTTTTAATTCTAATTTTCTCCAATAATAAAATTCCATTTTTACCCTCATCTCTTACCCACTAACCCTAATTTCCCAAACCCCAACCCTAATTCTATTAACACTCACATACCTTTTGTCGGTGCCACCCCACTCATCTAGCACCATCTCCTTCACCTTCGACTACTTCCCCTAAACCCAAACCCTAGCAAGTCTACATTCACAAACCTTAGTAGATCCGAAAAAGTTTGTAGTCGAAGACGACCCAAACAAACCAGGAGTCCCAAATGGCGATGAAGCGACGGTGGTGGTAGGGGCGGAGGCGGAAGAGTCAAAACCAAAGGGAAACGATGGGGTGGAGGCGGCAAAATTGGGCAATTCGAAACCGAAGAAGGGGTTGGAAGTAGTGACGAAAGCAGAGGCAGCGACGAAGAGGAAGAGAGTAGTTTATTATTTCAAATTCACAGTCAAAACCCTAAAACAGCTCAAAAAGAATGATCGAAAAAAAGAAAAGCGAGATTAGCAAAATGAGTTGTTACTGATCGAAGACTGTTTTGTGTTCAAACCATTGGATGTGACAATGACGAAGCAAAATCGAGCGAAGAATTGAAGCGTCCGAGTAAAATTGATGATCGCGAAGACGAAGATGACTATGGAGGATTAGCTTAGAGAGAGAGAGAGAGAGGGAACTACCGGCAGTAAGAACATTATAGAGAAAAGTTGAGATTCCAAAATGAGGGGTATAATTGGAATTAAGGTGGGGGTTCAAAAAGAAACTGGAAAGTTTCATTTAGGTGGATGGGGGTTCAAATAAGTGCAGGGTCTAAACAAATTAGTTAAGTACTAATAGCAACCTTTTTTATATTTTGTTTAAACCTTGAGGGGTGTTGGTAATTTACCTTAATTTTTTGTATAACTACTGTTTAAAGTTTGGATTGAATTTCTAAAAATCTTAAACCGTTACTTTAATTATTATTCTATAGAGATCTAATATTTAGGGTAAATTAAACTGATTTGTTTTTCAGATTTGGAAAAAAAAATATAATAATACTCATAAGTTTGACATAATTAAGTTTGGATTGAATTTCTAAAAATCTTAAACCGTTACTTTAATTATTATTCTATAGAGATCTAATATTTAGGGTAAATTAAACTGATTTGTTTTTATTTGGAAAAAAAAAAAATATAATAATACTCATAAGTTTGACATAATTACACAATTTTAATTATTAATATTTAAGGTTAAAAAGGCAAAAAATAATGCAAATGGTGTAAAAATACAACAATACACAATGTAAAATGCATATTTCTTATAAAAGAAATGACATTATTAGTTTTTTTTTATTCATACGACTAATGGATTTCTAATTAAATTGAGACCAATTGTTATATAAATTAAAATATGGATTTCTAATTAAATTGAGACAAACTGTTATATAAATTAAAATCTTAAAAGAGCTCAATGTAATTATGTCAAAGTTGTGAGATTTATTGTATTTTTTTTTTAAATCTGAAAGATGGTTAATGTATTTACCACAATATTTATCATTGAATTAATTTATTTTATTTTATTTTATAATATATTTATAGAATAAAAATTATATCATATATATAATTCACTATATTTAAAATATAATAAGACTCATCATACATACCATATAAAAATCTATACTATTATTAAAAGTGAACAAGTCACTTAGTTTCTATGAATTTTCTTATCTTCTTTTGTCCTTGCGTGAAGTGTCAATTTCTCCATCTAACAAAATAATAATAATAATAATAATAATAATAATAATAATAATTACAAGAAAGTCGCAAGACTTGAACTTATGACTATTGACTTAATAAAAAACACTCTCACCACTTAAACAATATAAAACATATGTTTTCAATTTAAAATTAAAATTTATATTTTAAACACAACCATTGGGTGAGCTCACATCCCTAGTATGTGAAATGTGTACAAGAGTTGTTGTTAATGATTAAAAAAAAATTATATAAAAAATAGCCAACAAAAATATATAAAAAATATAAAATATGAGATCAATTTAATTTTTTTGATAAATGATATACACGTTGTAATATAAAAATGTGTGATTTGAATTATCAAGTTAGGATTCATGGTGATGTAGACATCCCATTTTTGACGACCCTTTAAGACTTGGATGTCCTTGCAGGTACATCCGATGATGAGTTTGTTTGCTTGCCAAGCGCTCGAAGTCCTCAGCGGAATGCCACAGCTTTGAGCCTTTCAAACCCTGCATCCATTTTGTCTCATTTTTGGACCAAGACTTTATCTTTCTAGCCTGCAATCTCTAGTG
This sequence comes from Camellia sinensis, assembly GCF_004153795.1. Taxonomy (NCBI): domain Eukaryota; kingdom Viridiplantae; phylum Streptophyta; class Magnoliopsida; order Ericales; family Theaceae; genus Camellia; species Camellia sinensis. Next base: position 378,341 of record NW_021025184.1, read on the forward strand.
GCCTGCCAGCCATCCCTGGAGGCTGCCGACCATCATTTCTTGTCTGCTGGCCATTGATGTGCCTTGCCAACCATCAATAATGCCTTGCCGGCCATCACTGATGGCCGGCCGGCCACCAGTGTTTTCTGCAGATATTTTATGCTAGCTGTTTGCACATGTGCTTGCATCTATCCACACGTGGAGGGCTGGATCTCCTTGTATAGATTTCTTGTTTTCTATATATAGGGACCCCCTCTCTCTTGTAGAAAGGTTAGAAAATTTTAGACTCAAAATTTTTTCTCTCTCTACAATTCTCTCTCTCTCTCTCTCTCTACAAATTCTTCACACTTTTGCCTACTTACACTACACTCTTGCCTATACTTCCTTAAGAAAACTTGATCACCTTTCAGCTGAGGTTCCTTGAGGACTTCTTGGAGCTTTTTGTAGTTGGTTTTGGCTTGAATTGTTGCCTAGAATCACTCTTCTCTTCAAGAGGTATAATATTTCCTTCGTTAGCTTACTTTGCATACTTATTTTCCTATCTTTTTTCCACTGTTTTTGAGTTGTTTTTGGGCTATAAAAACTCTGTTAAAGTGGGTTGAAATTTGTGATTGGAAGCCTTTTTAAGGTAGGGGTGATTCACCATTCTTTGTACCTTATTTGTAAGGCTTTCCCACTTGTGTTTCCCACTTTCAAATTATCTTTTTTCAAGCTTTTAACCACTGAATTTCAGAGCTTTTTCAGTGGTGAAAATCATGTTTTGAGGTCAAAAGTTGGAGGGGTTAGCCTCTCCTCCTTGTGTCTTGTTTGCTAGCCTAGTTGGTGCTATGTGTTAACTTATTTTTCTAGCTTGTTGTAGCTTAATTCTAGCATGTTTTGGCCTCTGATTTAGGCTGTTTTAACTCTATTTTGGGTTGGTTGTTGCATTTGAGTCTTGTTTTGCATGCTTGTAGTGTAATAGTCCTTACAAGTTTGGTGTTTTAGGCCTCTAAACACCACTTGTTTGAGTTGATAGTACTTATTTTGAGCTTTATATACTTAATTTCAATACTAACCATCTCTGCAACCTTCCTCATTTCTTGGCTTTTCATTTTGCTTTGAAAGTGGTTTCAAGTAATTTGTTTGCCTAAGTGTGAAATTGAGGTTTCATACTTAATAGTTTAATCCCTTAGGGGGTTCATTACCAACGGTATGATGCTTTTTTCATACCCAAAGCAACTTGTGTTTTGAGCCCTCTTTCCATTAGAGGAATTTAATTCACCTTTTGGACTTAATTGGATTAAAGAATGGTTGGTAAAGTAAAATGAAGAACTAAAACTTGGACTAAAAGTGAGCAAGATAATAACTTGTGCGTTGTGTGTTCAATCAGACATTATTTGACCACAAGGAAAATTAGGACATTTCATACTCAAAGTGATGAAATGTGTCAATTTTCTTAGGTCTCCATTGCCCTTGACTATGCATGAGAGGATGATGGTTCTTGTATGTCTCATTTTGCATTTATTGATCTTGTACATCTTGAGTCACAAGCCATCATGCAATGAAATTGCTTGAGTTGGTGGTTTATGGCTTAAGTTCACCTTTCCTTGGATTTGTTCATGAAAATGAGGGGTGAGTTGTGCAAACAATCTATGGGAATACCCTCTTTTTGCTCTGTTTGTCCTGTGTTGCAGTAAGATGAACCAGTGCATTAGTGGCCGATAGGCTACTATCCATGGCCGGCAGGTGGTCGGCTGGCTACTAATGCAAACCTTAGCAGAATGTTGGTAAGGTGCAATAAAATTGTTCTAGAAGTGTTCAATTGTGTAAACAGAGGCTTTCGAGAGCTAAACGGAGGTCTTTTCGGGTGAAACTGAGCATGCACATGCATATCTTTCATTTCCCGAGGTGGAGTAGCTAATTAGCTTAGTCTAGTTACTTAGTTTAATTATTATTTGCAATTGTTTTGTAATTATTCAATTAGTTAGTTAGCTAATTAATTCATTTGTTATTGTAATAATTAGTTAATTAGTTTAGCTAAGTTATTTATTTTGGTTTCTAATAATTAGCTTAATTAGCTTAGCTTAGTTATCATTCGGACTCTCCTTCGTGAGAGCAAAATGTAATAATGTGTATGTTTTCCAACCCCACGTCTTTCTCTATTTTATTTACTAGCTTTTGATGGTTAGATTAGAGGCATCACATTTTAATTAGAATACCTTATGTGTAATAACCCGACCCTCGTGCATGTTTTCTGGTTCACTTTCAGTCCCTTATTCTGTGCATTTATATGCTTAATGTGAAATTTCATGTGAAATTAAGTTTAAGCAAAAGGACCTTATGATTAGAGACCTGTATTTGTTTAATAAAGAAACATATCTGTCGCAATTAAAATGTTTGGATCAGAAATTGAGGGCATTAGAGGCTTGATAATCTGAAATTGATTTTACATTTGAGATCGGCATGATTTTTTAGTTATAACATGATTTTCTGTAAAATTTCAATTTGGAATGATTAAACTGATTGAGTTTCGTCTTTTTTCACCTCTGATATCTATATCTATGTCCTTAACCATTTGACTTAGGGCCATTACTCAAGATATTTCCAGAGGAAGAATTAGAGAAGAAGAGGGTTAGAAAGATGAGGGTTTGAGAGGAAGAGGATAATTCTTCAAGAAGAAAGATTAGGAGTTGAGAGGGATTGTAAGGTTTAAAGCTCAAGGTATGTGTATTTTACTTGAATTATTCCCTCTCTTGAAAATGAGTAAGATTTTCTTTGATAATCATGCAATTAGAGTGTGTATTGGTTAAGTTAAGAAGATGTTTTATTGTTGGATTGATTTGGAGTTAAGTTGAATTATATGGAGAAGAATTTCATTCTATTCCTTATCTTTACATATTTGAACTCATTTATGGCTTTGAATGATTGTGTATATATTTGGTAATTATATAGAAGAGATTCAAAGTGTTTAACTTGTGTTTATGAATTGTGAGGAATTAAAGAATCAATTCATGATGAAATTGATACATGCTTGAAGTGTCTTTGTACATAAATTTTGAACCATGTTATATTAATTATGAGGCCTATTTCAAGCCTTAGAAAAGCTCACCAAAAGAATGGGTTTTGTTTGGAATTTCGGACAAAAATTGGCCAAATCGCCGCACGTGCGAGGGTCACGGCAGCACGTGCGGGGAAGGGAGGAATTTTGGGTTTTGGATACTGCTAGAAAAGCACGTGCGGGCCTTCCCAGCCGCATGTACGGGACCAACCGCCGCACGTGCGGGGCTCACAGCCGCACGTGCGGCCCATGCTGAAAAATATGGGTTGCTCCATTTTGCATGCTTGACCCTCTAATATTGTTAAAATCTGTATTTGGTGCATTTTTGATATTGATAAATTCATTCAAGCAAAGCAAGTCCGAAAATGGGTTAACAAGGAAAGGAATTAACTTGTAACTTACCTATGTGTGTAGGACACACTCTGGGAGGAACCAACGCCCCGCCGCAACACTGTGAGTAGTAGTACTGTAATTGTACATTTACTTACCATTAATAATTATTATTATTAACGCTCTGTTCCTTGCAAATAGTTACGTTAACATTTATGTTGACTGGGCTAAATCGGTGTGAACTTATGTGAACGTTGAAAGATTTTGTGTACATCGGTATGACTCTGGAACTATTCTGCATTCCGGTTACGGCTAATGGTTATTATTAATGTGCTATAACCTGTAAATTACCTATGACTCCGCGTAAGAATTGCTTACATACTGTTAATTCTGTGGAATTGGTTGACAGGAAGAAATGGTGAATGTAAACCCCGCTTACTGGGAACATGATATTTTGGATGGAAACATGATACCCTGAATATCCTATCAGGGACTCCTACAGTCTGTTTGATTCAACACATGTTTTATGACATAGATATCTTCCTAGAATAGATCATCGGAGTGAATAATCGGATAGAACTACGGGTTACTTATATGTTAGTAACTGTTGAGAAACTATGATGATATCGGATTGACCTATAAATGACTCAACCTGAGGAAAGAATTGAATACCATTAACATAGTTATATGACTCACGTTATGTTATGAACTGTCCTGTTCCTATGAATAGTATTGTAATGATTCATGCACTTCTGCGAATAATTATTATTAATACTCTGTTATACGCAAGACGGCTGTGTTAATTTGTAATAAAGCATGGAAGAAATTTATGTGCACCACTGTGTGACAGTATTCCTGTGAATCTGGGATTATTCTGTATTGTATATCCGTTTCGGTTATATTATGACATGATATGAATGGTTTGGTTTTAAAACCTATTGATTTCTGGTACGGAACTAAGTGCTAAAGTGTGAGTCACCTCTAGAATCCGTGCGAGACACCTCTTGAGTCTATACATATATGAACTGGGCTTAAAGCTGATCTGTTAATGTCTTGGCCTATGGCCGTTCTGTGGAATTTGTGAGGCCTATGGCCGTTCTGTGATATCTGGGCCTATGGCCAATCTGTAAACTCTGTTAGGCCTAAGGCCATTCGGTATAATTTGTTATGGTATGGAACAAAGTGTTGTACGAAACAAAGTGCTACGGTGTAAGTCACCTCTAGAGTCCGTGCGAGACACCTCTTGAGTTCATGCATGCAAGACAAGGGCTCAATGCCACTCTGTTCAAGGGCTTAAAGCCATTCTGTTTAAAAGCTGGGCCTAAGGCCGTTCTGAAACTAGTACACTGCATTTACATACACATTAATATGTATTATAATTTAAGTTGAGCATCGACTTGTTAAGTACTATTATTCACTGAGCCTGGCTCACTCTGTGTTATGTTCGCTTCTGTAGGTAACCAACCGGGCGGTCAGTCCTAACCCATGACGCCCGTTCTCTTTTTTCAACCTCTGTGTGTCTAGGCCCTAGATGAAGCCACTTATATTTTTGTGAAGTTTTGTTAAGATGTGGGCTCGTACTTTAATTTTCTGTCCAAGGTTGAATGTATATAACTTCCTTGACTTCAATGTTTTTTTTTTGCTATGCGCCAAAGATAAGGTTGGGTCTGTATATGTATATGTACGCAACTAAATCCTCAGATGCACGTCACTGCATGTTCTTCTACCTTATGCAATGTTTGTGATCCTGGCATAGTAATGGTAGCTCGATGGATATTGTTTTATGTTATTTTATATTGTTAATGTTTCCGTTTAGGCCCCATATCTTATGTACATCGAGTTAAGTGTCCATTTCTGAAGTGGTCATGCCCAAACTTTTAGGGGCGGGTTTGGGGCGTGACATTATGCTTGCATACATTCATCTTGTCTTTCATGCACCGAGGCTCGACGTATCATTCAAACTGCATTGTCATTTCAATACATTCTTTGAATACGTGTTTTACTGCATGTTATCAAAATCAATCCACATCCCATATTAGTAGCCGAGCCTATTAATTACATTCTTTGTATGTGTTGCATTAGGCATTTTGTATAGTTAGGAATTATGCATATTTTTTCTAACTCACATCTTCTTAGCTTGGAGTACTAGGTGGGTTTTTAATGTTTTAGCATGCTTACATGAGTTTGAGTGATTACCATGTCTAGCATGCTTACCATGAGGCTAAATGCTTACTTGCTAAACTGCTTGAATGCCTATGGATGAAGGCTTATTGTTTGAATTGGAACGATTCAATGAATGTATGTTTTAAGTCCACTATGTCTAGTGGCAAATTCACAGCTTTAAGCCGACTATGTTTGGTGGCAAATTCGTAAACTTTAAGCTCACTTGAGGTGGTAAAATTCAAACCATTTTTGCAAAACAACATGAAATTGAATTGTTCCAATTTGAGCAAACTAGTCTATACTTGTATGCATGCATCACATAGTAATGCTAGCTTAATAATCGAAACAAGAGTACATAATGTACATAAAAATCATATCATGATTAGTAGAGGTCGATCTTTGATCGGAGCAGGGGTGCTCAATTCATGACCTTCCCCTTTTGTACGCAAGTTCCCGAGTCGAGGCAACTTTGGTGAAGATGGACATGTGGCCTTTGGCACGAGTCATGGGTTTCCTAAATTTTTCCAAAATAAAATATTTAGGTGGCGACTTTGTATTTGGCAAAGCAGTCCAATTTTGGCATTTTTTATTCAAAATCGATTTTCCAAAATGATTTGTCGGATTTGGACTCTCTGGTGTTTATCAATTTCAAATTGCACTTGTGAGATTAGATTCAGAACCACAGGAGTCCGAACTGTAGGGTTTCTTTCAAAAGGGGACGCGAAAAAGCCGAGCCACAGTTTGTGGTGACTCTGTTGGGGAATTTAGAGAACTTGACTCGAACTCATGATATGACATTTTATCTACACTTTTATGTTTATTTGCATTTGCATTGGTGCGCCTAAGTCACTGTGTTTGCCATCTGCTACTCTTGGATGATTTGCCGGAGGCTCACTTAGAAAAGCTTGCCAAAAGGCTGACTGATTGAGGGCTCTGCCACGATAGGAACACAACCCTTGGATCTGGACTACCGCCGTACCGTTTGATCCTCATTTCACTTTTTGGTGTTAGGTGTGAGAGGTATATTAGGTAGTCTTGCTGAGGTACCCTTTTTGACCATTCGGCCTAGTTGCATATCGAAAGCCATAAAGACTGTTCCAAACTAGGATAGGATGCTTACCCGAATTCAAGATTGTGTGAAACACATAGTTTGAATAGTGAACCCTAGTTCCTGACGAAACTAGGATAGGGTAACCCTACCCCATCATGGGGGTGTTTTGGCTCTCACTTAACTGTTATGTGCTTTTAGAGTGAAACTCTACAGGAACGTGCATATCAGTTGCAAGTTTGGGTATCAGATTTAGGGGCAGAAATCAGTGTTGAGTGCAGTTTTACAGCTTATGATCACAACTGTGTCATGTTCATATCTAAGCTGAGGTGTTATGCGGTTTCTGATTTTTGCTTTCTTTTTACTTTATTTCTTTTTGCAAGGTAGTTTGTCACAATTACTTCGGATAGTTCTGTTAACCCCCAAGCACTCTAGACCCGTGTAAGGAGACTTTACAAATCCGGGGATCTTGTTAGGGGACAATCAATGTTTGCTTCACTCCTACCGGTTACGAGACAGAGGAGGGTTAGGCATAATTCACCAGTCCAGTAGTCACCTTTTACTTCACCTGCGCCCAATCAGGCTCAGTCTTCTACTTCCACTCCAATGAGAGTTTACTTGCCAGTTCTGATGGCTCAACATCCCCCAGTTAGCATGGGAGACTTGATCTATCATCTCTATCAGACAGTGAAAACCATGCAACAAGATGCTGCCCACCAAGCTAAAGTTACAGCCCATCAAGCTGAGGTATAAATAGGCTGTAGCAACAGCAACCGCAGCAAGCAGTGGCTTCTGCTTCCTATGTACCTCTAGTGGGTATCCCAGCACCCGGAATCACTGCTAATGCTCAGACTGAAAATTTGGGTAAACCCCATCCCTGCAGGCCTCCAAGGCACCAATGTACCAAACTGAGGCGCCGTTTGAATTCGAGGTTGACTCGACAATTTTTAAGGTCAATAAGCTGGAAAAGCTTTTCAAACTGGCCCAGGTGTGAACTTAATCCTTGACATCGAAGACGGATATACTAACTCCCCAGTAACTGTGCCAGACAGATTCAAGATGCCACACATAGACCGTTTCGATGGCTCTGGGGATCCCATGGTCCATCTGCGGTTATTCTCAGACATCCTACGGCCAATGGGCCTCACCAGACTTCAAAAGCTGTCACTTTTCGGCCGAGCCTCGTCAGGGATAGCGGCTATCTGGTATGCAAAGCTGGAAGACTCCATGAAATGGAGCTGTGAGGAAATGGCTAAGACCTTCATCGCATAGTACTCCTATAATACCCAAATCGATGTCACAACTCGTGATCTTGAAGCAAGCCGTCAGAAGCCAAAGGAGGGCTTCTTGCATTTTGTGACCCGGTGGAGGGCCAAGGCTTCGATGATGACTACCAGGCCATTCGAAAAGGACCAAATCAGAATGGTGGACCGCAATCTGCAAGAGAAGCTTTTGTATAAGATAATTATCTTGCCGTTGTTCATATTCACTGAGCTCCACAAAATAGGGGTTCAGATTGAAGATACGATGAAACAGGGGCTGATAGGCGATGAAAAGGAGCAGCCAAAAAGGCCTTTCACACGCAGTTCCAATGCAAGCACGAGTGGAAGCACAACTGCACGACCATCTGATGTGAATGTCATCACCACGACACCCAAAACTGCCAACCCTTTTGCCAATACAAATCCCCAAACCTCAAACAATTAGGCCCGATATCAAAGGGTCTTTACCCCGCTCTATATGTCTTTATCCTAAGCCCTGAGGGTGCTGATTAAAAAGGGCCATCTTAAGCCGTTAGAACAACGCTTACTACCCATTCTTCTCCCACCTAAACACAACTCAACCAAATACTGTGCCTTTCACCAGCAGCACGGTCACGACGCTGACCAGTGTTACAGGCTACGTCATGAGATTCAAGATCTCATCGACAATAAGGTGATAGCACCACCCCAAAAGCCAAATGTAACTACCAACCCTCTCCCAGCCCACAACCAAGTTCCCCAACCCTAGCACTTAAATCTAATACATACACTGGCCATCCCATATGACCCCAGCGTATACATTACCCCTTCCCACCGACCCAAACTGGCTGTGTTCATCCCTAAAAGCACGAACTTGTGTATGATGGACATATCCATACTTCAACTTAAACCCGTAGTGGTGACAGTGACAGAAGGACGGAGATTAGCCTTGGAGAAGAGTGTCAGTCCATTGCTTGAGAGCTCTGTGGATTTATCTGAGGGGGAGTATGACCCGTGCTGTTACATTGCGCCAGTGGATCAAGCTAGGCCTGAAGTGGTATTGCCAACAGCGGTGGAGGTTAATGTTGTTTGAGTGGATGATCTGAGTAAGGGTCTGGATGACTTAGCAGAGCTGGAAGAAGACTTAGACAATCTATAGTTCTACGACGAACAAGATTAGGGGGACGTGCAGATTGACTGGTTTGATCTGAATGGGACGACAGACAACTCCGGGTGGCTTAGTGACGAGCCTGACAAAGAGGAGGAAACCCAACCAAAACCTGAAGAAAAAGAAGCTAGAATAGATGTTGTGGCCAGAATGGCTGAGGGCAAGGGGAAACTGCCGGAGAGCATCGGTATTAAGAATTTAGCTCAAGAACTAGGTGTCGTAAGTACCGCGGATACAGAATAGGAAGCTGTGCTGAAGCGGTTTGTGCAAGAAAGGGATCAAGACAAACAGGAAGCTAGAACAGCTCAACACCCTAAGGGGGATGTTTCTGATAAAGGAATGATTAGACCGGAGTCAGACAACTATTTGTCGATTGTCGGAGGTACATGGTAGGAAGATGATGATCTGCTTTTGGCTCACACTGATGAGGATTGGGGTGAAGACCTGCCAGAAAAGACCTGGTACTCTGAAGAGGTGGACCATATGACTAGAAGTGGGCGGTACTTCAAGCCCCCACATTTGGTCCAAGATGAAGCCTCTGGAAAGGATAAAGAGGTTGAGAAGCAAAAGGAAAGGCAGTTGGAAGAAAAAGCAGTACTAAAATAACTAAAGAAAATCCAGGCCGATATTTCAATCTAGGGCCTGCTCATGGCTTCTAGGGTGCATTGATAGGCTGTACTATTAGAAATGGACAAAGCCAAATTGTCCATTGGCACCACTCCTGAACAGATTGTCGGATTAGTCTTCCCGGGAGGTGCTGTGCCGACTTTAACCTTCTCAAACAAAGAATTACCACCAGAAGGCTCAACACACAACAAATCTCTGTACATATCAGTTGAGTGCAGAGGAAAGTGGGTGCCAGTGGTATTAGTCGATACTGGGTCGGTTATCAACGTCTGTCCATCTTGTATAGCATATGCCATCGGCCTAAAACCAGTAGATTTTGTGCCAACAGCCTAAGTGGTTCGGGCGTGTGACAATACAAACAGAAAGGTGATGGGCACAGTACAAATTAGAGTTCAAGTGGGCCCAGCTCAACAGGATATTGAGTTCCATGTCCTGGATGTTCCGGCCACTTTTAATCTACTGCTAGGGAGGCCGTGGCTCCACCAAGTAAAAGCTGTCTCTTTTACCCTCCATCAAATGCTGAAATACCCCCATGGAAAGAGAGTGACCATTGTGTTCGGGAATTCATCTATCCATCCTCTACCAGAGGTAACTACACCTATGCTGGAAATTATTCATGGCGAGGAGGATGTTTTCCTTTTTGGATTTACCCTAGCTGAGGCCCGGGCAGTGCAAACTATCTTGGCAACTAATGAGGGCTTGTATGTCAGTGCCCAATCAATCTATTTCATGAACAAACTCCAACACTTGCCAAGAATGGGGTTGGGGAGAAGTGGCCGGAAGGACGTCACAGCATTGGCCGACGTGCCACATAAACCACATGGCTTAGGTCTTGGCTATATGTCCACCAAAGTGGATTGGATTAGGAAAGAAAAAGAGATAGAAGGCAGAGTCAGACCCAAACAGACCAGGAAGTGCAATGAGCATGTACACAAACCAATCTGGGGAACTCTGAATGGTCATTTTGTTCGGGAGGGTGAAGACTTCCCATTTTGTGGTTTTCCCGAACCCTGGTTCAATTATGAGAAGTAGCGGGTTCCTGGCTTTGAAATTTTCTTCGACTAGCAGCTGCAAGGCAGTGATATAGAGGAAAAGACTGAACTGACTGTTGAAGCCGAGCGGAGCATGGAAAGTGACCCGGATAGCAGCGAGCTTGAAGAAGGGGCCGCATCTTTTAGATCCTCCGATCGACTCAGAGAGCTTAGGGGATAACCTGACCGTTTCCATGATCGGGGACCAACCGAGTGTGAACCCTTCTAGCAGCATTTTGAATGCATCTGATGCATCATCCCTCGTTTGGCAGCTGGAGGAGGGCTACCTGTTTATTAGTTCTGAGTCGGGTAGTAAGCCAGAATCTGATTCCATAGAGTCTGTGGAGTCGGAATCAGATTCCGGTTCCTCTGAGTTTGAGTTCGCTATTATTGGGGGTGATAACCCGGATGCCGAGGTTTTGTCCACGTCGTCCTTTTCTTTTTCCTTTAAGTCGATTGTAACCGAAGAACTGGATGAGCTGGACCTTTTGAATGAGAATGCCACTACAGATTCTGAGTATTTCTCTGTGTCGCTTGTTTATTGCATTGATCAAGACTTTCAAAATTTTAATGAAAATAATGAGAAAGGAATTCCTCTGCTTTTGAAAAATTTGATTAATCGAGAAAATGAGAGGTTTATAAAACCCCTTGCTAATGAAATCATTGCTTTTAATATAGGTACTGAGAAGGATCCGCGTCTGGTCCAGATCGGGTCTATGTTGTCTTCGGAGGAGCGGGAGCACTTAGTCACTTTATTAAAAGATTTCAAAGATGTTTTCACATGATCCTACGAAGACATACCTGGAATCGATCTTGAGATTATACAGCATCGGATCCCTCTCGACCCCGAGGCCCGACCCATCAAACAAAAGTTGCGGAGAATACGGCTGGATTGGGCTTTGAAGATTAAGGAGGAGGTCACCAAGCAAATAGACGCAGGGTTCTTGCTAGTATCCGAGTATCCAACTTGGTTGGCCAACATTGTTCCCGTGCCGAAAAAAGATGGCAGAATTCGGGTTTTTGTGGATTTTAGAGATCTGAACAGAGCCAATCCGAATGACGATTTTCCTCTACTGCACATCGATGAATTAGTGGACTTCACCGCGGGTCATGCATTACTCTCATTCATGGATGGATTTTCCAAGTATAACTAGATTCTGATGGCACCCAAAGAAAGAGAGAAAACTACTTTCACTACGCCGTGGGGAACCTACTGCTACAGGGTGATTCTGTTTGGGCTGAAGAATGCCGGAGCTACCTATCAAAGGGCTGCAACCACTATTCTGCATGATATGATCCATAAGGAGGTTGAGGTGTACGTGGACGACATGATTGTTAAGTCCAGGGAAAAAGAGGGCCACTACACTGCCTTAAAGAAATTCTTTCAATGGATCAGAGAATACAGACTGAGGTTGAATCCGCAGAAATGTACTGTCGGCGTAACAATATGGAAAATGCTAGGTTTCTTGATCACACAGAGGGAAATCGAGGTAGATCCTTCCAAATCAAGGCCATCCTAGAAATGCCACCACCAATGACTGAAAAAGGAGGTGCGAGGCTTTCTGGGTAAAGTGCAATTCATAAGATGGTTTATCTCTAAATTAACCTTGACATGTGAACCACTTTTTGGTCTCCTGAAGAAAGGAAAGAAGTTCCGATGGGATGATCGATGTCAATTCGCTTTTGAGCAGATCAAACAATACCTTCAGAATCCACCTATGTTGTCACCACCACAGCCGGGGAAACCCTTGATTCTGTATCTGTCAGTAACGGATACAACAATGGGACACATGCTTGCTCAGGAATCTGAGGATAGGGTGGAGAAAACCATCTGTCATGCCCCAAATTTTATTACTCGGTTAACATTATCAATATTCATTTAATTAAGTTTATTTACAAATGACAATTCATCCTTTGATGAAATGATAAATAATAAAATATACATGTTCCCTTTCATTAGACAACAATGACCTTTACATACAAATAAAAAAAATGCCCTGAGGCTTACAATAAAGGAGAGGACACTACTGTTTACAAAAAAAAAAGAAAATAGCACTCAGCTAAACAACAAATGAAGTAGTACAATCCATCACTACATTACACTTATGAAATGGTAAAACCCATTGTTTGATCTTCAAATCCGAAAAGCATCCCTGTACACATGTACAGGTAGGGGGTGAGCAACCACTAGCTCACCAAACATTCCCATATTAAAACTTTAGAAGATATGTGGGTACCAAAATACTCGTACATATACGTGAAATCATATAATGTCAAAACCATATGATTTTATTACATAATCTCTGAAATCCAATTTATTTAATTAACCACAACAAGTTAACTTAAATAAATAAACAAGTTTCAATAGCAACAGGACATCCTTTTCAATTCATTCAATTATCTCATTATCAATTGAATCAAATAATTAAACAATTCATCAAATCCATTTTATACAGTCTTATGAGATGAATGCATATGCCATGTCATGCTCAAAATATTTTCCTCATCTTTTGAAAATCTTACGCACAATGCCAATTTGAAAACACATTAATCCAACAATTTTAATAAAATTTCAAAATGGTAAATACGACTCAGGTAATCCCTAGGCTGGTGTCTGCAAGTAGACTATGTTGGAAAAATGGTTTAATATAGGCATATTTTTTAGCCCAATTTTGAGTGGGCCCCAAACATCTTTTGGGGTGGGTCCGAATGAAGTGTTCCTTGCCGCGTGGCAAGTCATACAGTGAAGAAGGAACGTCAAAACCATTTATGAGTGAATGGGAAGTTGACGTCGTTTTCAGGTGTAACATTAATTTTTTAGATAAAATTCATTTGAATTTTTTCAATAAAAAAATATTGTGCGAATTTAATTTAAATTCTAAATTCAAATTTTGGGTTCCTAAGTGGTTTCCTAAAGTTTGTACCTCTTTCTTTATTTATTAAACTATTTAAATAGTTTAATATATATGTATATATATTCAAATAGTTTAATGTATATATATATATTCCAAATAGTTATTAATAATAAAGTTCCTAACAGTTCCTTTGTTTGTCCACCAATGGACACTTTTCAAACGTTTGAATAGTAGTGTTCATGTACAACGGTCAGAATTGTTTGAATTCAACTACTGCACCTGTTCTTTCAAAAGTGCATCTGTTCATTCAAATTGTTGTACCTGTTCGGGGACTATGTTGCCTATAAATTGAGATTTTATTCCAGCAGTCTTTACACAGAGAGACATCTGAAAAATCAGTCTGAAAATCTTTTCTCTTGTTGTCTAGATTTTCCTTTTGCATTATTTCTTCATTCTAGTTTTAGAATAAATATTCAGAGAGTTAGATCACATGTTTGGTTCGCCAAACAATTTGTTTTGGAGTGCTACTACAAATTGGTTAAGATCATTGTATCTTGGGAGATAGACGCCACTCAACCGTAAGCACCATAGCGGGGCGAATCTGTCTTAAGGACAGAGTGTCACACACTCGACTTGGTCTCTAATTATTGATTCGGTTCAACAGAATAAATTCTGTAAGTTTTATTTTATTTTGTTTGATTTATAAAAATTTATTTTATTTACACATAAGATTGTTCCAACAATCTTAAGATAGAATCGAATTATTCTGTTTACAGAATTTTTCGTTTGTTTCCTTTTCTCTTTCTTCTTTTAAGAAAATTATTTTCTGTGGATTTACAAAATAATATTCTGGTTGGAAAAAAAAATAGTGATTATATGCTATTTGACAGTTAGTAGTAATATACTGTCTATTTTCTTTGACAACTAGTAGTACGATACTGGTGTCATTAACAATTCAGAATATATTTTTGTGGAATTTTTTCAGAAATTAATTTTGGTTTTTAGAAATTATTTTCTGAGTTTCCATTAATTAAAATTATGTTTCAGTATTTTAATTATTGAAGTGTTACAAAAATTTAATTTTTTGTGTGGAATTAATTTGGTTAAATAAAATTTTATTTTATTTTATTTCCAAATTAATTGAAAATAAAAGTTACATTTTGTTTTGTTTCTTTTATTTTAACCGAATTTATTTATGTAGTTTTGGTTTAATTTGTTTAAATAAAATTTTATTTTATTTTCAAATTAAATGGAAATAAAAGTTACAATTCTTGTTTTTTTTATTTTTACAAAATTTAAAATTCTGTGATTTTTTGGTTTTAATTTTCTGTGTAGTGTAAATTCTAATTATAATTTTGTTTTATAAATTAGAATGGATGGCTACTGAAACTAATGCCCAAACAAGTACTACTGTGGTGGCTGCAAATTGCACCAACCCCCTCTCCTGTGGTGACAGTGCCAATAAATCATGGAGAAAAGCCAGAGAAGTTCTCAGGAACTGAATTTAAAAGATGGCAACAGAAAATGTTGTTCTATCTTACAACTTTGAACCTGGCTCGTTTCCTCCGTGAAGATGCTCCTATCCTGAAAGAGGATGAAACCAACCGGCAAGCGGTTGCTGCGGTTGATGCCTGGAAACATGCCGATATCCTTTGCCGGAACTACATCTTGAATGGACTTGACAACACATTATACAATGTCTACAATCCAATCAAGACAGCAAAGGAACTTTGGGAATCGTTGGAGAAAAAGTACAAAACGGAAGATGTCGGCTCAAAGAAATTTGTGGTTGGCATATTCCTGGATTTTGTAATGGTTGATTCAAAAACTGTGATCAGCCAAGCTCAAGATTTTCAGTTCATTTTGCATGACATTCACGCAGAAGGCATGTCTCTCAGTGAATCCTTCCAAGTTGTAGCCTTAATTCAAAAATTACCAAAACGCTGGAAGGAATTCAAGAACTACCTCAAATACAAGCGTAAAGAAATTTTTATGGACGAATTAATTGTGCATTTGAGAATTGAGGAGGACAACCACAATTCTGAAAAGTGGGTTGGTAAGCATCCTATGGAGTCTAAGGCAAATGTGGTGGAACATGCTTCAAAAATTAAGAAACGAAAGTCTTTTGGAGAAAGTTCATCACAAGGCTCTAAATGGGGGGAAAATAAAAAGTACAAGTTTAATGGAAAATGTTACATCTGTGACAAAGAGGGACATCGGGCGAAAGATTGCCGTAGCGAAGGCGAAAGCAAAAGAAGAACAAGCAAGATGCCTGCTCAAGCCCATATGATCGAAGTGGACAATATTTCCAATGGTATAGGTGGTATCAATCTTTCTGCAGTTGTTTCCGAGGTAAATCTTATCGGAAATCCTAAAGAATGGTGGGTGGACACTGGTGGTACTCGCCATATTTGTGCCAACAAAAAGATGTTCACATCTTATTCTACAGTGGAAAATGGTGAACAACTTTTTATGGGTAACTCCTCAACTTCCAAAGTTGAAGAACCAGGAAAGATTGTACTCAAGATGACATCAGGAAAGGAACTCACTCTCAACAATGTGCTGCATGTACCAGACATTCGCAAGAATCTTGTTTCCAGATCTTTGTTGAGTAAGAATGGGTTTAGGCTAGTATTTGAGAGTGATAAATTTGTACTTACTAAGAATGAGATGTATGTAGGAAAATGTTACATGTCTGATGGCCTTTGCAAGTTAAATGTAATGACCGCTATACCCTCAGTTATTAATAATACTACATCTTCTTCTTACTTGCTTAAGTCTTCAAATTTATGGCATGGTAGACTAAGACATGTTAATTATGGATCTTTGCGTAGATTAATTAATATGGAATGTTTACTTAAATTTGACATTGATTCAAATCATAAATGTGAAATTTGTGTTGAGGCAAAATTATCTAAAACTCCTTTTCATTCAATTGAAAGAAGTACGGAACCACTTGAATTAATTCATAGTGACATTTGTGATTTTAAATCAATTCAAACTAGAGGTGGGAAAAAATATTTTATCACTTTTATAGATGACTATACTAGATATAGTTATGTTTATTTAATTCGAACCAATGATGAAGCTTTGGAAACTTTCATTCAATATAAGAATGAAGTTGAAAATCAACTTGGTAAGAAAATCAAGAAACTTAGAAGTGATAGAGGTGGTGAATATGAATCACCTTTTGATGAGTTTTGTAAAGAATATGGAATAATTCATCTAACCACTGCACCTTACTCATCTCAGCAAAATGGAATTGCTAAAAGGAAAAATAGGACTTTAAAAGAAATGATGAATGCCATGTTAATAAGTTCTGGATTACCTCAGAACTTGTGGGGGGAAGCAATACTTTCTGCTAATTATATTTTACATAAAGTACCCCGAAAGAAAGTGAATCAAACATCTTATGAATTGTGGCATGGTAGAGTACCATCCTACAAATACTTAAAAGTGTGGGGGTGTTTGGCTAAAGTGGCTATTCCTAGTCCTAAAAAGACTAAGATAGGCTCTAAGACCATTGATTGCATTTTCATTGGTTATGCCAAGAATAGTAGTGCATATTGGTTTTTGACTCATAAATCAGAACATTCTGAAATGCATGTAAATACTATTATTGAATCTCGGAATGCATCTTTCTTTGAACATGTATTTCCAAATAAGACTGGACAAGAGACTAGTAACAATAAAAGATCTCATAATGCTATTACTAGTCAGGATCAAGAACATGATCAAGAACAAGAGTCAGATCAAAATGAGGTAGAGGAACTTAGGCGTAGTAAACGTGCTAGAACCTCAAAATCTTTTAGTCCAGATTTTCTAACATATTTGTTAGAAAGTGAGCCTTGTACTTTTAAAGAGGCTATGTCCAGTCCTGAAGCTCCTTTATGGAAAGAAGCTGTCAACAGTGAAGTTGAATCCATCTTGCAAAATCACACTTGGGAATTAGTGGACTTGCCACCAGGTTGTAAACCTTTTGGGTACAAGTGGATTTTCAAAAGGAAAATGAAAGCGGATGGATCAATTGACAAATACAAGGCAAGACTTGTGGTCAAAGGTTTTAGACAAAAAGAAGGTCTTGATTACTTTGACACATACTCACCGGTTACTAGAATAACATCCATTAGAATGCTAATTGCCATTACATCTCTATACAATCTAGAAATTCATCAAATGGATGTTAAAACCGCTTTCTTAAATGGTGAGTTAGAGGAAGAAATTTACATGGAACAACCAGAAGGGTTTTCTGTTCCAGGGAAAGAAAATAAAGTGTGTAAATTGGTTAAATCATTATATGGTTTAAAACAAGCGCCAAAGCAATGGCATGAGAAATTTGACAAGGCAATGATGTCAAATGGATTTAAAATTAATGAGTGTGACAAATGTGTTTATATTAAAAACACAGACAAAGGTTATGTCATTGTATGTCTTTATGTAGATGATATGCTCATCATAGGTATTAATAATGACATGATTAAAACTACCAAGAAAATGTTGAATAAACATTTTGACATGAAGGACATGGGTATTGCTGATGTAATTCTTGGTATGAAAATTACCAAAACATCAGAAGGATATGTTTTGTCACAATCTCATTACATTGAGAAAATACTTGACAAATTCAGCAAAGATGATGATCATCTTGCTAGAGCACCTGTAGATGTTAATTTGTATCTTTCTAAGAATGTACAGGAAAGTATTTCTCAATTAGAGTATGCCCAAATTATTGGAAGCTTAATGTACTTAATGAACTGCACTCGCCCAGATATAGCTTGTGCAGTAAGTAAATTAAATAGATATACGAGTAATCCGGGAGTAGAACACTTGAAAGCAATTATAAGGGTTCTAAGATATCTCCGATTCACTCGTAACATTGGGCTGAATTATACAAGATATCCAGCAGTACTTGAAGGATACTGTGATGCAAATTGGATATCGGATACTAGAGACTCAAAGTCCACTAGTGGGTATGTCTTTACTCTTGGTGGGGCGGCTGTATCTTGGAAATCTTCCAAACAGACTTGTATTGCTAGGTTTACTATGGCATCATAATTCATAGCTTTAGACAAAGTAGGGGGAGAAGCAGAATAGCTTCGCTACTTCCTTGAAGATATTCCAATATGGCCAAAACCGGTGCCTGCTATATGTATACATTGTGATAGTCAATCAGCTATAGGTAGAGCACAGAGTTATATGTATAACGGTAAGTCATGATACATTCGTTGTCGACATAACACCGCGAGACAATTACTCTCTAATGGAATTATTTCCATAGAATATGTTAAGTCTAAAAACAACATAGCGGATCCACTAACCAAAGGGTTAGCAAGAGAGTTAGTTGAGATTGAGAATTCATCGAGGGAAATGGGACTAAAGCCTATTAAATAAGAGTTACCACAACAGCAACCCAACCTAGTTGACTGAAGATCCCAAGATCTAGGTTCAAAGGGACAATCGAGTTGTGAATGACTCAAAAGGATCACTGGGGAGTCTAACTCCTACCTATTTCTTTGATGAAATAGTGATGTCTGCAGCGTTTGAGGTTAAGTAAAATTTTAATGATTCTTATATATAGGTAAACCTAGTGGAGTATGGCAGGATACTCTTCATAAGCATCACCTATGTGAGTGTGAACTGGGCCGGTTCTGTGAGATTTGTGAAGGGCTACAATTCTCTAGAACACTCATGAAAGAGCAGGTTGTTCAGGGCCAAAATGAACACAATAGTGAGAACTAAACTGTGTCTAGGAATATACTGTGTGAGTTTTATTGTCTTGGTTTACATAAACGGCTGAACAGTTCAAGACATCATATTCACTAGTTAGCTAGTAAATCCGATAGTGTCTCACAAGGGAAGGTTCAAAGCCAAAAGCTACCTATCATTTGCAAAATATTTCCTATTTTTGTACTCTCTGTAATTAGATCATGTTGTTGCATTTTCTCTCCATCAAATTCCATTCATGTGGGGGATTGTTGGAAAAATGGTTTAATATAGGCATATTTTTTAGCCCAATTTTGAGTGGGCCCCAAACGTCTTTTGGGGTGGGTCCGAAGAGGTAAGTGTTCCTTACCACGTGGCAAGTCACACGGTGAAGGCGGAACGTCAAAGCCATTTATGAGTGAATGGAAAGTTGACGTTGTTTTCGGGTCTAACATTAATTTTTTAGATAAAATTCATTTCAATTTTTTCAATAAAAAAAATTTGTGGGAATTTAATTTAAATTCTAAATTCAAATTTTGGGTTCCTAAGTGGTTTTCTAAAGTTTGTAATTGTGGGAATTTAATTTAATTCTAAATTCAAATTTTGGGTTCCTACGTGGTTTCCTAAAGTTTGTACCTCTTCCTTTATTTATTAAACTATTCAAATAGTTTAATATATATATATATATGTATATTCCAAATAGTTTAATATATATATATATATATATATTCCAAATAGTTATTAATAATAAAGTTCCTAACAGTTCCTTTGTTTGTCCACCAACGGACACTTTTCAAATGTTTGAATAGTAGTGTCCATGTACAACGGTCAGAATTGTTTGAATTCAACTATTGCACCTGTTCTTTCAAAAGTGCATCTGTTCATTCAAATTGTTGTACCTGTTCGGGGACTATGTTGCCTATAAATTGAGATTCTATTCCAGCAGTCTTTACACAGAGAGACATCCGAAAAATCAGTATGAAAATCTTTTCTTTTGTTGTCCAGATTTTCCTTTTGCATTATTTCTTCATTCTAGTTTTAGAATAAATATTCAGAGAGTTAGATCACAGATTTGGTTCACCGAACAATTTGTTTTGGAGTGCTACTACAAATTGGTTAAGATCATTGTATCCTGGGAGATAGACGCCACTCAACCGTGAGCACCATAGCGGGGAGAATCTGTCTTAAGGACAGAGTGTCACACACTCGACTTGGTCTCTAATTATTGATTCGGTTCAACAAAATAAATTCTGTAAGTTTTATTTTATTTTGTTTGATTTATAGAAATTTATTTTATTTACATAGAAGATTGTTCCAACAGACTATACAAGTACTGTCAAATTGTCATTTTTACCAGTATTAACTGGAAGGCTCAACACCTATCCGAGCGGGTTTCTGGTCTTTCACCATGGATACTTAGGCCAACTTAACCAATATCAAACTACACCCCCATCCGGACTTACCAACGTATTTACCGAAAACAAATCCAAATAATCTTGTTTCTCAAAAACAATTCATTTCTCAAAACAATAGTTTTCAATTGCAATTCAAAATCCATGATAACAATGAAATGGAATGGCAATGCAATGTGTAACAATGCATTAAGATAGTTCCAATTTCAATTCCATCACACAATGTTCCATTGTGATCAAATTTCATATCTCTATCAATGTAATATCATGATACAATTCCAAGAGATAATGTAATAATATCAATGTTCATGTATGTACCACAAGTAAATCAACAACTTCTAACTTAGTTTTTTCAAGACAATTCAACAATATCCTTTTCAAGACAAACTTCCAAAATCAAACATTTTCTTACTTTTCCAAGAATCTCCTCATTTAAATACCAACATGGTAATCCTCTATCGGTTACCAAAACCAAAACTTTTAAACAATAGTTTCATCAATAGCAATAACATATAACACCAAAGTGGGTTCAAGGTTTCATAAATTTCTAATTCACATACTTTATCAATAAAATGAAATTATAATCTTTCCAAAACTCATCCCCTTCCCAAACATTAAATAGAATCAAAATTCCATTTTTTTTTTCTTATACAAGTGAAATCTCGGGATCTTCAAGTTCAATCATAATTCTTAACAAGCATAAGTGAGTATTCCAACACTTAATCAATTATATCAAAATCTTCTGTTGACTATAATTATAAAATATAACACGAGTGTTCACTTTCCAATTTTCAATATCCACCGCCATCGAATTAAACTAAGGAAAAATAATAAATAAATAAAAGTTTTGATAACTCATCATTTTGTTTTAATCTAATTCATCTGTTTGCTCCAAACAAGCTAAAATCACATTATATTCTTTTCTTGTCAAAAACAGCCAAACAATTCAAATACCTCATAAAAATTTTGAAGTATGAAATTATTATTATAACATTACTCAACTAGTAAAACTAGGAAATCAATACCATACCATATCAACTTAATCTTGCTTTTTTCTCCAATATCATACATGGTTAACTTCGTCACTTTTAATCTCATAATATTAAAGTTATGAATTTAAAACCCAATAACACCCCCTTTAATTACAAAGGATTTAAAATATTAACCAAACTAACTTAGTTCATCAAATTAGTAAGTTCACTATGTTCACTATCTTCCAAATTAATAACACCAACTTAACATTCTACACAATATTCCTCAATATCAATTTATTTTTTTCAAAAATAAATTTCAAATCAAAGATAAAAAAAAATATTTCAAATTTATATTTCTCAAAATAAATCATCTAATCATAATATGATGTAGATACAATCCATAAAACTATTAAATTTTATTTTCGGATTTCTTTGTAAAATTATCAATACAAAATGATTTTTCCCAATCAATCTGAAAAAGCCAACATTCTTAACATTTTAACATAATTTTTCTTCCAAAAATTACCAATCAAAAATCATTTTCTCCAAACGAGCTAAAATCACATTCTACTATTTTCTTGTCAAAAACCGCCAAACAATTCAAATATCTCATAAAAATTTTGAAGTATGAAATTATTATTATAACATTACTCAACTAGTAAAATTAGGAAACCTATCTCGCTTATTTCTCCAAATCTCATACTTGGTTAACTTCGTCACTTTTAATCTCATAATATTAAAGTTATGAATTTAAAACCCAATAACACCCCCTTTAATTACAAAGGATTTAAAATATTAACCAAACTAACTTAGTTCATCAAATTAGTAAGTTCACTATGTTCACTATCTTCCAAATTAATAACACCAACTTAACATTCTACACAATATTCCTCAATATCAATTTATTTTTTTCAAAAATAAATTTCAAATCAAAGATAAAAAAAAAATATTTCAAATTTATATTTCTCAAAATAAATCATCTAATCATAATATGATGTAGATACAATCCATACAACTATTAAATTTTATTTTCGGATTTCTTTGTAAAATTATCAACACAAAATGATTTTTCCAAATCAATCTGAAAAGGCTAACATTCTTAACATTTTAACATAATTTTTCTTCCAAAAATTACCAATCAAAAAATCTAAATATATATATATACACAATACCTCTTATAATGATATATTTTCTCAAAATAACTCTAACATAGCTTTAATATAAAAATATGAAGAAAGTCCCTACCTCAAATATGAAGAAAAATAAATTTGAAAATGCAAACATCACTCAATCATAAATCCGAGATCACCATTGCGAAGATCACGACGAGCTCTTTGACTTTTATTTACAAAACTTTTGTAAAATCTCACTCTAAAGACTCCCACTCTAAGCTCAAAGCTTGAGCAAAAATGGAGGAGAGAGAGAGAGGGGTCGATCAAAAAAATGTGTGTGTATGTATCTTTTTATCTTAAACACAATGCTGGGTCCCTCCTTTCCACCCATATCACTCACATGAATACACCCACCCCGAATTGATCCCGAGAGAGATATATTTGTTTTAGCCTTTTCCACCACAAACACATCATCATCATAACCATCCTTTTATTATTTTTTTAAGCTATCTTCTCAATGCCATTTAAATAGGTGAACCTTGAATGGAGGTCGGCACCGCCTCATCATTTTTTTCTTATTGTAAAATATCAAAAAGATATGATTTATACTAATTTATATCATAACATCTAAAAATATGCACACACACATAAAATCCACTATTAAATATTTATTATAATCTTATATAATAAATAATAACAACTCCTAATGTGGTTACTGTTAATCGCCTAATTAAAAAAGATCAAACAGTTAAACATGAGTCATTAAACAAACTCAAATTAAATTAAATCTAAATCATGAGTCTCACCCATAAGTCAAACATGGTTCAATTATATAACAAAATAGCCCCAATAAATTTATCTCAAATCCTGGTCCGAACACCCAAAACTCAATTTCCAATTCTGCTAGAAATTAAACTGAACACCAATCAGTCCATGAATTTTCATAAAATATATTCATCATTTAATTCTGAAATTTTTATCCAACGTGCTAGACTCATATGGGAACAACATATAAAAATTTCATAATTTTATGAGATTAGGAACTATTTTTAAAAAATACAAAACCGAGCTATTTTCGCACAGAATTTACACAGCAATCAAATTCAAAACTTTGCTTAGTTAAATTATGCACTGGCTATATAAAAAAAAATCTGGGTCATTACACCGTCTATTATTTGAGCAAGAAAATGCTGGATTATGAGACCCGTTACACTCCGCTCGAGAAAGCTTGCTTAGCCTTAGTATAGGCTACCAGGAAGTTGAGGCACTACCTGTTAGCTCACTTCGTAATTCTAGTTTCAAGATTAGATCCCATTAAATATCACTTTCAGAAACCAGCGCTTACGAGGAGGCTAGCTCGTTGGTTGCTTCTTTTCCTCGAATTTGATCTGAAGTATGTCACTCACAAGTCGGTCAAGGGGAGAGCAATAACAGAATTCCTGGCAGATTACCCAGTAGAAGGGGTTGAAGCGGTGGAATACCTATTCCCAGATGAAGCACTTCTGTAAGTTGAGGAAGAGGTTTGGACAATGTACTTTGACGAAGCGTCTAACCAATATGGTTATGGGATATGTGTGTTGCTAATAGCACCCGACAATTCTCATATACCCTTAGCCTTCAAACTCCGGTTTAAGGTATCTAACAATGAGGTAGAATATGAGGTATGTATCGTTGGTTTGGAAGACGCCTTGGAACTTGGGGCGAAAAGGTTGGATGTTATCAGGGACTCAAACCTAGTTATGTCTTAAGCAAATGGAGACTAGAAAGTCAAAGAGGAAAAGATAAAGATCTATCACCAGACCTTGAACATTCTGATTCCTAGGTTTGAAAAATTGACTTTCACACGTCTATTAAGAGAGAACAACAGGTTTGCTGACGCCTTATCAACTCTGTCTTCTACGATAGACATCCCGCTTGGAGCCGGGATGCGTTCAATCATCATTGAGCAGAGGTATATGCCGGCCTACGAGACTATTGCCGCAATATATGAAGCGCAAGATCAAAACCCTTGGTTCTATGATATCTAAAACTTCATGGAAAATGAGGTTTATCCACCAGCGACAAATGCCAAAGATAAAAGGGCAATACGGCGGATGGCCATTCAATTCATCATCTGCGGAGGTAAATTGTACAAGAGAGGTTATCTAAGAATGCACAAGTTGTATATCGAAGCAGAGGAATCAAAGCGTCTAATGGAGGCCATCCATGGGGGAGAGTGCGGAGCGCACATGAACGGTGTAATGTCAGCCCGGAAGATTTTCAGGCAAGGTTACTATTGGTCCACTATGGAGGAGGATTGTATTGGTTTTGTTCGGCGATACCACAAATGCCAAATTCATGCTAATCGCATGAATGTCCCGCCGTCGAAGCTGTACAACATGACTTCAGCATGGCCTTTCTCAGTTTGGGGAATCGATGTCATCGGTGTGGTCACACCAAAAGGGTCGAATGGGCACGAATACATTCTGGTGGCAATTGATTACATCACAAAATGGGTGAAAGCTCAGTCTTATACAGTGTTGAAAGCAGCGCATGTGGCTAAGTTCATCCGAAACAACATCATTTACCGATATGGAGTCCCAAATGAGATCATTTCAAATAATGGCTCCCACTTCAAGAAGGAAGTGATCGACTTGTTGGAGAAATACAACGTGGCTTTTCAAAAGTCATCTACATACCGCCTGCAAACCAACGGAGCTGTTAAGGCCGCCAATAAGAACATCAAGAATATTTTGTAGAAGATGGTTGAGACCTACAAGGACTGGCCAGACAAATTTCCATTTGCACTCTGGGGCTATAGAACTTCAATCCGGACGTCTACGGGGGCAACTCCTTATTCTCTTATCTATAGGATGGAAGCTGTTCTACCAATCGAAATAGAAGTCCTGTCGCTGCGAGTTATGGCTGAGTGTCAAATAGCGGAGGCAGACTGGCAACAAAGTAGGTTTGAAGAACTAATGTTGTTTGACGAGAGAAGGGTAAAAGCATTGTACCGTGTTCTGGGTTATCAATGTAGGATTGCTAGGGCTTTTAACAAGAAGGTTAAGTCCAAGATTCTCAAAGAAGGGGATTTGGTGCTGAAAGACAACCGAGCTCCCATCCGTGACCCTAGGGGCAAGTTGAAACCCAATTGGACTGGTCCTTACATCATCAAAACTATCTGGTCGAGTGGAGCTGTTATTCTCATGGGCTTGGATGGCCTAGAATTTTTCCAACCGATTAACATGGACAAGTTGAAGAAATACTATCCCTGAGAGGCTTGCTAGGCCGAAAACTCAGGAGAGCGACCTAGGCAAAAGTTAGAGCACAAAAATTGGAAATAAAAAAAAAAAAACTGAGCTTTCAAGGTTGAAAACTCTAAAGGGCAGCCTTGGCAAAAGTTAGATCGCAAAAGGAGAGCATTAATACTCGAAACCCAATTGGACTGGTCCTTACATCATCAAAACTATCTGGTCGAGTGGAGCTGTTATTCTCATGGGCTTGGATGGCCTAGAATTTTTCCAACCGATTAACATGGACAAGTTAAAGAAATACTATCCCTGAGAGGCTTGCTAGGCCGAAAACTCGGGAGAGCGACCTAGGCAAAAGTTAGAGCACAAAAATTGGAAATAAGAAAAAAAAAAAACTGAGCTTTCAAGGTTGAAAACTCTAAAGGGCCGCCTTGGCAAAAGTTAGATCGCAAAAGGAGAGCATTAATACTCGAGTGAACCCGAACCGAACTACGTAAGGCCTGATTCCCATCTTCGGGATACGTAGGCAATTTCGTCTTGAAGTTCGGTTGGAAACACCTCCAACTCAACTGTCCTGTCCATGTGTTTGATCAGGTCATCTTTGTCTATTTTTTATCTAAAAGTTCGGTTGTGATCTCTACTCTGAGAGAAGAGCTAGTTACAGTGCTGAGCAGTGTTATTCAGTCAAGGGGCAATTTATGATCTTCGGATTCGGGGTTGTACATCTCGAGGATAGATTCCGTGCGTGTCAAGTGGTGATCCTTATCGAAAATGGTTTTGAAAAGTTTTGATAAAAGTTGATTTTGTTCAAATTTTACCTTTTACAACTTAGACCATTTTTGGACAAAAAGGAAAATTTTCAACGCCCACAACTTCAATTTCATTGATTTCAATACAAAGTTCTCCAACTCTCGATTCAAATCAAAGTTGTTTTTATTGCATTCATAAAACTTGAAAAGTAAAGATCAAAGCAATAAACTAGGGGCATAGATGAGTCAGGTGCTCCTACGTCCCCCACTCGTGCTTGTGGAAGCTTCTGATGCTAAAATGGGCTCGGTTTGTGCCTCATCTTTGAGCCAAGTCAGGTACTCGCTAGAGAGGGTGCAGCTGAATCTAGGGGTAGGGACCAGAAGCTCTCTCGTCCTCCAAGTAGTGAGGTACCTAGCCAAATGTAAACCTCGGATAGGAAATGAAACCAGGTACTCTACCCCCTCCTCTGGACAAGTCTGATCATGTCCAAACTGACGCTTGAACTGGAACAGAAAGTAGAATACACATGTGTGAGGCCGATCAGCTGAATGCTAGGCTGTTGAGTCATGCTGTAGCTTATTTCGGTCAGATTAAGCCAAGGGCAACGCCAAGCAATGTCAGCAGCAGACCTGTTGCACATCTAGTGGCACCACCATCTTTCATTCGAGAAATCCACTAGCTATTGGTGGAAAAAGTATGCTTGAGCTAAGTATGCAAAGCAAGAGTCCACTATCTTCATCTTGTCAATTAGCCACATCTAGGGAAGGATGAAAGAAAAGAAAGATTAAAGAATAGAGAGATGCATGTTAAGAGAAAAGTGAGAAAAGGGTTTTGAGAGAAAAATAGAGCATGAGTGCCAAGAGATGTGAGAAACACATATTAGAAAGGGTAGGAAACATTACCTAAAGAAGTAGTGGACTCCTTGAGAATTTGCTTGTCTCTCGCCGATGGAAGGCGTCTAAGCCCATCAAAGTTTCGGCTAGTACTAAGCCAATACTGCTCTTGCCCTCTTTGAAACCTTAGGCCACTTCAACTAGCCAAATGCTAGACCCACCCAAGCTAAAGGCAAGGAGGAAATGTGCCAACATACACAAGCAATGGGCGTGTTGCCAAAAACCTCGCCAAAGAAGGTCGCCTCGGTCACCGATCTCAGAAAATTGATGGATCAGACTGGGGATATCCAACTCTCCATTGTGAACCAAAGATCGTGCCTCATGTAGAGTTAGCCCACACATCCATCCCAAAGCTTGGATGTGGCCAAAATGGGGCTGAGGTATAATTTTCTCATCACGTCAGGATTCCATTAACGCTTGAAATTCTTCGATTGTTGGGAATATCTCTTGTCCTCCGACGCTAAAGACACGTGTAATCGGGTTCCAGCATCCAGCCGCGGCATGTAAGAACGGAAAACAGAGCGAAGAACGGCTCAGCGGAAAAAGTGCATTTATGCTAAAACCCCAGAAATTCACTTTTTCCGAGCCATCTAAAGTCGCAATCCAATTGGAGAGTTTTTCGGTGAAAAATGGTTCCATTTGTGAAGAATTTATAGCTTAAATGAAGAAATTACGGAGCTTAAACTTTTGTAGAAGATAAGGCAGTGAGTGGAAGCCAGGTGTCAACAATCTGGAGGTCTTGCACATTGATGGCCGGCAAGTGGCCAGCAGGTAGCTGACAAGCCACATTGATGGCCGGCGAAGGACATTGGTGGCTGGCAGGCCACCTCACATGGCCGGCATATGGCTGGCAACCAACACTCATAGTCGGCAGTCTCTCACTCTGACTTGCTGTCCTCTTTTGTGCTGAATAGTGCTGAAAACATGTGTTTTGTTCTACTCTTTGTGTTTTAGAGTCTTGTTTTGAGTCCTTTAGGGCTTTAGCAAGTTTGTTGAGTCCTATTTGAATTGTTTTCCTTATCGAGTTGTATTTGTGTTGTTTTTGTTTATCGAGTTGTTGTTGTTTTGTTTATCGAGTTGTATATTGCTTTTTATTTCAGTTGTTGGTCAGTTCATTACCTGATTAAGAATGTTGTGCCAATACAAGTGTTTAGTTTTCATTATCAAATTCAATCTCATTTCCATGCTAAGTGGTGCTCATGATGCAAAATACAACACTTTTTTCATAAAAATTGGTTTTCATTCTGATCATGGTTGTTTTTACAAAAGTGAAGTACAAGTTTTTAAAGCAAAAAGAACTTCCTAAAGCTATACATGTGCTAATGCTGCTAGCAAAAAGAAACTAAGCAAAATACAAAGAAATCAACGTTGGTCACCTCAGGCTTGAGAAGCCCTCTTTGTCCTCTTCCTCGAAGGAGACAACTTTGGGGTACTGTCTCCGTCGGCACCACTTTCTGAACCTGGATCGAAACTCGAGCCGGCGTCATCTCCGCTCTCTGCCTCAGAGCTCGCCTCGACATCGCCTCCACTCTCGGAACCCGAGCCGACGTCATCACCTCCACTCTCAGATGACTCTGAATGCTGACTCGCTGCCTCCTTAGAGTCGCTCGTCTCGGCATCATCATCACTCAAAATGGGCTCTGAAAGACCGCTCTCAGCACGGGTGCCCCTAACTTTGCCTTGACCACGTGCCGGAGCCTGTCTCTCTCTCCACCCGATTGCCGGAGGAGGTACTGTTGGTGCAGGTACTGTAGCTGCAGTTGCCGCTGCTGCTGCCGCTGCCGTTGTCGCTGGTGCTGTCGGTATGGGTGGAATCTGAAAAGACAATTGTCGCATGTCAGCTACAGTATGCATATCAGATGCAAGTATGATGTGTAAAATGAGTATATGCAGAGGTCAAATAGAGTGTGTGAATACAGCGTATGAGTGCAGAATGTCAGATGCAGTGTATTGATGCAGTGTGTCAGTGTAATTTGGAAAATTTTCAGTTGAGATGTCAATGTCAGTATATCAGTGGAACTTTGATGCCTAGAATGGGAAACTGAAGAAATTACCCAAATACCGTAGAGGCTGAGCAGCGCCTCTCTTCTCTGTACCATTCCCATCAGGGAGACTATTAGCTCGACAACGTCCCCTGTATACTCGATAGATGCCTGTAAATGCAGTTTGAATGATCAGTATCTGCAAATGAATATAGCCGAAATGAAATATGGAGTGCAAGTGAAAGTGTGGTTCATACCGAAGTCGGGCCTCGAACCCCTATAAGCTCATGACCAGCTGCTACAGGTTCAATTAGGATCTGGTAGGCATCCCCGGTGTGTCGCCAGCAAGTCAGCATGGCAGGAAGTTCTAGCCAATTAACCATCTGCCTCGTTTGGGAAGCCCCTTTGCCATGGGCCCTGCTCGCCCAGGTCACTCTAGGTCTCTCTCTAGTGACAAGCACTCTCGCCTCCTCAGCTCCGTGAACACTGGTCAAGGACGGCATTAGATGTGTTTGGATGAAGTTTGCGTAGTCACCTGCAGCTTGGAAGTAGTCGGCGTCCAGGCCTACCATGAACTGGATGACTTCCTCAATGGATAGGCCATCTGTGGATCGCATAGACTCTGGTGGAGCCATCGGGACGATCGGGTCGGGCAGGCCCATAATCTGGTGCACGAAGTGCTCGCCCAAGAACTAGGCCCGGCAAACTGGGCCCTCAAGTAGAATATGGTAGCAGGAAGTGGCCTAAGCTCCGGCGAATTGGTCCCGAACCCCCGCTGGCATCGCGACCTACGGTTACCACGTGATCTACAAACAGAAGTTGTATAGATTATTAGTTACTGTCATTTGCTAAATGTCTGAAGCAGAATAGTTTCAAAGCAAAAATGACTGCGTTTCAAATTACCTCATGTGCAACTACTGTGTCAAAGAATTGGCGGAAGAATGTGAAAGGCTCACGGGTCCTATGGTGGAGCCGACCGTCATATATCCGCGAATAGGGGATTGCTAATAAAAGCTCCTCTACAGGCTCTAAGGCGAGAGCCGAAAAATATGCGTATACCCATAGCTACAGTATTGAGCAGGTGCAGAAAGTGCAAAACAAAAAGCACAGTGTATGAATAGTAACTAAGCAGGTACAAAAAGTGAAAAGCAGAAAGCACATTTGTTGAAATAAATGTAAATCAAAAACTATAAGGAAACTGTAAAGTGCTAAAAGGAGGTTGAGATGTGTACCTCCCAGGCTCGCTAGTAGCCTCCAATCAAGTTTCCCCATAGACGGGAGGCAGAGCTCATGTATCCGTATAGAGTCGCGAGGCCAGCTCCACCCTAGTCATATAAATGAACCCGAGGGAGGATCAGCAGGGCACTTAGCAAATGCAGGCCTACAGTGTTCTACCTGTTCGAAAATAAGGTGGTACCGAAGACAAAAATCAGGAAGCCCCTGGCGTACTGCTCGATCTCCTCTACCGTCTCAGGCTCAGTCCCTCTGAATCGCTTGGCGAACCAAGTATATCTAACCATCCCCGTCCGGTATATAGGTGGATGTGCCCACTCCTTCATATCTGTATCGATAGGGATCAGATCACCCCCTACGTCTAAGTCGGTGATCACCCCCAATGGTGGAAAAGTAGAAGGAGTTGGTGGTGTCCCACCACTTCTCTACGAGTGCTCCTAGGAGGGGATGACTCACGACGATCCGAGTCAAGCCAGAGCAGAAGAGGCCGAAGCCAACCTCGTCAATGATGTCACGAACTCCAACGGGGAGCTCGTCATACCAATCACAAGCGATCGTAGCACCATAGCCTCTGAAGGCGCGAGACTCGTCATGTGGCAGAGAACAGAGCAACCCCCTATGGTGGAAAAGTAGAAGGAGTTGGTGGTGTCCCACCACTTCTCTACGAGTGCTCCTAGGAGGGGACGACTCACGACGATCCGAGTCAAGCCAGAGCAGAAGAGGCCGAAGCCAACCTCGTCAATGATGTCACGAACTCCAACGGGGAGCTCGTCATACCAATCACAAGCGATCGTAGCACCATAGCCTCTGAAGGCGCGAGACTCGTCATGTGGCAGAGAACAGAGCAATCAAATATAAGACAGTACATGGAATGTAGTCAGTGCATGAAATGCAATCAGATAAAGGCATTGTCTGTTTTAGGATGATATCTCTCCAGATCGAAAGGTTGTACTCTCAGCGGTAGTGGTAGTAGTAGCGGCTCTGGCTCAGCCTCGGGCTCGAACTCTGCCTCTAGGTCGGCCTCAAGGTCAGCTACTGGTTCCTTCACCTCGAGAACAGGTGGAACCACTGGAGGAATCTCTGGAGGAGCCCCGTTGTGAGGAATCTCGTCCGCCATTTGGAAATGGGTGCGAAGTCAGTGAAAAGTGAAGAAAAATGAAGAAAAATGGTAAACTTGGAAAAAGTCAACCCTATGATAGAGGAAAATGAGGAAAAAGTCAAAGCGGGAAAAGTGCACCAAACTTGAGAGAAACTCGAGGGAAGCAAGCCTAGAATGGTGGAAATGAGGAAAGAAACACCGAAATCAAATTTCAATCGGTTCAAAGTGAAGGAAATAAAGAGGGTTTAGCGAATCAAATTTGTGTGGGGCATTGGAAAATGCATAAAAAGGCCGGATTTAGAGAGAATGAGTGTCTAGAGAGAGAGGGAGTGGATTTTCGGATATGAAGGTGTGAGGAAATGAGCCCTAGTGGCTCATATTTAAAGACGCGAGCCAAAAAGTCTCTTTTGCCCCCGCACTGCCATTGATGGCCGGCAAGGCTCACCAGTGGCCGGCACCTGGCCGGCAGCCTGTCCTTGTGGTCGGCAAGTGGCTGACAGCTTTTTTTGGGTTCTTCATGATGTTTTGTGTCCTTGGTTTCCAAGAAGTGTAGGTGCGGTTCACTGTTGAGTTCAGAATGTCTCTACGGAAGCTCAAAACTGTGTTTTTAGTGCGCGATGTTCGTCACTTGTCAACATGAACAAGGTGTATCCTTTAAATATATTGTAACTCTTCCAAGAGGCAAATTGGAAGTTGTTTATCAAATCATGCTATAGTACATGCATTTCATGTTGTTGCTATGGTACATGCATTTCACGTTGTTGCTATGGTACATGCGTTTCATGTTGTTGCATTGTACATGCATTTCACGCTTTTGCTTGAATATACATTTCACTTCCTTGTATAAGATGTGCGTTTCACGGGAATTGCATACGTGTCTTGCATCCGTTATGTCTCATGCATGGAATATGCTCTCACTTATGTTTTACACGTAGAATATGCCCTCGTTGTTTTATCACACATAGAATATGCTCCTGTTACGAATCACACATAGAATATGCTTCTGCTTTTGTTTCTTGCATAGAACATGCCATATGGTTGTTTGTCTTGCATAGAACATGCATTCCTACTGTGTCACACTTGTTAAGATTCTTTCTTACACATGCACGATATTGTATGTACGATTCATTTAGAGGAGTTCCAGATAAAATCATTCGTGCCCTTTGAATCGCATCCTTTTACCCCTCCTCTCGCATGAGACGCGTTAGGATCGCTTCGGTTAAAAACATTCGTGTGCATCCCGATGTTCACACCAACCCTTCGGTTAAAAACATTCGGGTGCGTCCCAGTGTTCACACCAACCCTTCGGCTAAAAACATTAGGGTGCATCCCAGTGTTCACACCAACCCTTCGGTTAAAAACATTCGGGTGCGTCCCGGTGTTCGCACCAACCCTTCGGTTTGCATCCCGGTGTTCACACCACCCTTCGGTTAAAAACATTCGGGTACGTCCCGGTATTCACACCAACCCTTCAGTTAAAAACATTCAGGTGCGTCCCAATGTTCACACCAACCCTTCGGTTAAAAACATTCGGGTACGCCCCGATGTTCACACCACCCTTTGGTTAAAAATATTCGGGTGCATCCTGGTGTTCACACCAACCTTTGGTTTAAAAATTTGGGTGCGTCCCTGTGTTCACACCTTCCCTTTCCTCCTTATGTGTGTAACACGTTAGGATCTCGGTTGAAACCTTGGATGTGCACAATGGTTATGTCGCCCTTCGCCCTTTCTGCGCGACATGTACTTAACTTGCGTAATTTTCTTACATCCTTCCTGCATGAAATGTGGTTTGGCTTGTGATTCCCGCACATGGCGTGTTTGTTTAACTGCTTCATTTCATAATTGGAATTTATGTACCTTGTTTCAGTAATGTGGCATTTTCTTTGCATAGCATTTGCATTTAAATATTTCATTGCACAGCCTCATTGCATGATCATAAGTTATGTTCTTGCATCATACATATCATTTGCATTTTGCCCTAGAACTACGCTAGTTTGATTCCTTGTAAAGGGATCCGTAGGCAGCCTACGGGCGCAACCATTTGTTTTCCGTCTTAATTGTTTGTCCAAGTCTTATGGCCTTGTCAAAATGGGTCGTCTCGAGGCTTTGACATTCACTCACGTCATTTCATGACTCCGAGTTCTGTCAAACAAGGGCAACTGTAGACACCCCATTTTTTACGGCCCTTTAAGACTTGGATGTCCTTGCAGGTACATTCGATCATGAGTCTATTTGATTGCCAAACGCTAGAAGTCTCTAGCAGAGTGCCATAGCTTTGAGCATTTCAAATCCTGCATCTATTTTGTCTTATCTTTGGACTGTGCCTGAGTGTAGACACCCCATTTTTTACCGTCCTTAAGACTTGGACGTCATCGCTTGAACACTCGGTGATTATCCATGTTTGTGTTCGTCTTGAGTTCTAGGAGGCCTCGGCTACGCGCCTTGCCCCAGAATCTCTCGACTCAACCTTTTTGTGTCTGATTTTGCACCAAACACTTGTATTTTTGCTTTGGAGGGCAGGGAATGGCTTTTGGGACATCCCTACACTCCACCGGCCGTGGCTTGAGGCCACCGGCTGTGTCTTGTTGCCATCGGCTAAATGTGATGGCCGGCCGGCCAATTTGACTGCCGGTCGACCACTTTGATGGCCGGCCGAACAAGTATAGACCAAATCGCCTAAATTGGAACAAAACATTTCATGCTTGTTTTGAAAATGGTTTGCTACTCGCAAGTAGGCTAAAAATGTAGATTTCGCCACCCTCAGGTGGGCTTTAGAAAAGATGATTTTGCCACTATCTAGTGGGCTTAAAACTCACAGTTTTAATGCGTTATCCCAATTTAGTTAATTCAACCTCCATCCACAGGCATTCAAGCAGTTATATCACATAAGCAGCTAGCCTCATGGTAATCATGCTATTATGGCAACACTCGCACGCATGTGGTATGCTAAAGCATAAATGCTTACCGAGTACTCCAAGCCAGAACAGAAGCTAGTTAGTAATCATGTGCATGATCCTAGTTCATGTTGAGATGGCTAATGCAACACATGCAAGATGCAACTACAATAGACTTGGCTATCCTAAAGATGGCATGTGAAATGCTGCAACTAACAGGTATTCAACTTGGAATTGAAATACAAGTGCAGTTAGTATAATGTACCAAGCCCGGTGAATGTAGGACAAATGTATAGATGCACGCATGCATAGCATAAGGTATGCTAATTTAAATATGCCCTAATACTAACCATCAAAAGCAGGTAAGTAAAAGGGATAAAGAAGTGGGGATTGGAAGACATGCACACACGCACCCACACTTATTACAAATTAGCCCTCACTCGGAGGGACCGAAAGAATAATACAATTTAACTAACTAGCAGGCTAATTAAATATTACAGACCACCTAATTAATTAAGCAAATTAATTAATCTAATTTAAGCAATAAACAACCTCGGGAAGAGGGTCCGATGTGATGCGTGCTCGATTCTGCTCGGAAGTCACTGCCATGCACAAGCTGCCTCTGCTTTGACTGTTCTGCTTCTCTGAAGACTGCACAAGTCCCATGGTTGCTTCTCTCAGTGCTGTGGAACACCACCGGCCGTGAGGAATAGTCACCGGCCATGGGGAATGGTCATCGACCATAAATTAATCCATCGGCCACTTATGGATGGCCGGTCGGCACTGCAGATGGCCGGTCGGCCAAATCTTCCTGCAGAATCTGTTTTTGACAGCAGCAGAGGGCAAAACATAGGATGTCAATGCATTTCAAGCAATGTATGCACCAATCACACCCCTTATCATATTCATGACTCAAAGGGATATGATTCTCGATTCTCGGAGCGCCAATCGCGTATTTCCATGCATGATGGCCCAAGGAACCAAATATGCATCTTGATATGGAATGCAATGCACATAATCAAACAAAGGGGGCTTAACCTCTATCATACTCAACTCAAGAGGTGAAGCATGCATGCCAATGCAATGCATCCTAGGTATGGAGGCTAGTATGCAACATGGCAATGCAATGTGTAATGTAGGTTAGGAACACAACCTAAGTAAAGAAGCATGTAAGGCATGAAGCAATGCAACCTACAAGTATGCAAGACACAATATGGATGTTCAAGCATGCAAACAAGCATGTGACTTCATTCAATCATGCAACAACACACTAGTATGCAACAACACACAAGGTGAGCATGCCACAACATGCAAAGGGGTCGACTTAAACTAATTTAGGCAGCCCTCAAACAAGCCTAAAACAGTGGTCAATGCTCTGGAAATGAGGACCTACACACGCACACACATGTACATGTTGATGGGCCAACACTTAAGCATCAAACAAGCAATCTTTAAGAACACTTAAAAGAGCCTAAACATGGACAATTAACATGCAATGTAAACTCTAGAAATCATGTTAATAATGGCGCCAAACCAATTTAAACAAGACAAATATGGCATGCAATTGGTCCAAGTATTTGAGGCAAGTCAAGGAGACTTAAACTACGGCTAAGTCAACCAAGCCTCACAAGGCCAAGAGGACTTAAAACAGGTTCAAGGCAGACCTAGACAATGCTAAGGGAAAACCTAGATGGCATCTAAGTGGCTTAAACATGCAAGCATACAAAGAAGCACATTCATGGAGCATGAGGCAACAACCTTCAAAGGCATGAAAACACACACACAAATATGCATCAACAAGGGCCTAAACATGGAGCATAAGCCATCAACTCTTCAAAGCATGAAAGGGATGGAAAATGCAAGCATATAAGCACATCATGAGGTCTGAAATAACATACCAAGTGATTCCAAACCACTGAAACAAAGCAAGGATGGCATGCTAGAGAGGCCAAAGCTTAAGGCATTCAAGAGGGATTGCATGGTAGCTATACAAAGCAAGACATGAATGACTCAAATGACCTAAAATAGTCCCTTAGCACATCAAAATATGCATGTAAGCTTCACAAAGCTTAGCCAAAACACATGAGCATGGTAGTCTAAATGCTATGCATGTATTGAGGCAAATCATGGCATTACAAGGCATGTATGCTAAGCAAGCATGGTGTACCAAAACCAACTAAAAACAGAGCTATATCATGACATAATAAGCGTAAATATCAGTCAAGGCATGGCCAACATGAACCTAAACATGAAGCTCACTAAAGAGGCAAA
The DNA here is from genome assembly GCF_004153795.1 of Camellia sinensis. Lineage (NCBI taxonomy): Eukaryota > Viridiplantae > Streptophyta > Magnoliopsida > Ericales > Theaceae > Camellia > Camellia sinensis. Next base: position 415,373 of record NW_021025184.1, read on the forward strand.
AATGGCCCTTTTCAAGGACAACACGGAGAGGGGGTGGCCCCCTCCTTCTTAGGACCTCAAGGCACCATCCTCATCACTGAAATCTATCAAGATTTCAGTGGTGAGGAGGCCCAAACACAATGGTCCTGGAGCTCAACCGAAATGGCACAAAACAAGGGCCAAACAAGCCTTGAGAGGGGTCAAACAACCTCAAAGCTTAAAACACCCTTAAGAAACTATTTAGGGCAGATAAAAGCAAGACTTTTTTTAGTTGAAAAGTAAGTCTAAAACAGCATGCAAATATGGCAAAACAAGCTATGAAAACAAGGCTTAAAAGAGGTAAAAAGCTCACCCTTGAAGCACATCAGCAAATCAACAACTTTTGGACCAAAAAAGGCTTCAAATCACCCCAAAAATCACCTCCATGGACCTCAGCTCAATAAAGGGAGTAATGAACTAGGTGTTTGTGTGCAAAAGTGCGAAGAAAATGCACTTTTGAGCACAAACAAGCCCTAAACCTTAGAGAGAAAGACAGAAAATGTAGAGAGAGAGAGAGAGAGAGGCAAAACAAGCTATGAAAACAAGGCTTAAAAGAGGTAAAGGCTCACCCTTGAAGCACAACATCAAATCAGCAACTTTTGGACCAAGAAAAGGCTTCAAATCACCCCAAAAATCACCTTCAAGGACCTCATCTCAATAAAGGGAGTAAAGAACTAGGTGTTTGTGTGCAAAAGTGCGAAGAAAATGCACTTTTGAGCACAAACAAGCCCTAAACCTTAGAGAGAAAGGCAGAAAATGTAGAGAGAGAGAGAGAGAGAGAGAGAGAGATTTTTTGCTCAAAGTTGTATATCTCCTCTTTGTTATGTGAGAGAGCTTGATTGATATATATATATATATCAATCTGCAGCTCCTCAGAACACCCACGCCCAGGTATGGGCTGGGGTATGGCCTAGAATGATAGTTGTGCCAGCTGTCTACAGAGATATCTGTTGAAAGCCACACTTGGCCGACCGGCAGTCAAACTGGCCGGCCGGCCATCACATTTGGCTGATTGAACAAGCAAGGTGGCCGATGGGCAGGAGGCTTGGCCGATGGTGGGAGGTTTGGTCGACAGGCCATACCTTTCCCTCAGGAACACATCCACAAGCTCTTGGTCCGCAACCAAGCACAAAACAGAGAAGTTAAGAGATTCTAAGGCAAGGAGCGTAGCCAAGACTTTTCGAAACTCAAAACAAACACAAGCACGGATAAGCATCGCGTGTTTGAATGATGACGTCCAAGCTTGAAGCCAGTCAAAAATGGGGTGTCTACAGTTGCCCCTCTTTGACAGAATCGGAAGTCATAAGATGACAGGAGTGAATGTTAAAGTCCGGAGACGACCCATTTTTGACAAGGCCGAAGACTTAGACAAACATACAAGCTACAAATAAGATATGCGCCCGAAGGCGGGGGCAAAATGCAACTAACAATGCAAGAAGCCGAACATAACTTATGATCATGCAAGAAACATAGGGACGTATCCCAATGTTTCGGAAAGATATAAGCATTGGAACGTTTTCCAAATGCTCTTAACCAAAGAGGGAGAAACATAGGGACGTATCCCGGTGTTTCAGGAAAAGGAGAAGAAACATAGGGACGTATCCCGGTGTTTTGAAAAGAGAGAGAAACGTAGGGACATATCCCGGTGTTTCGAAAAAGAAGAAGAAGCATAGGGACGTATCCCGGTGTTTCGAAAAGGTATAAGCATTGGAACGTATTCCAAATGCTCTTAACCAAAGAGGGAGAAACATAGGGACGTATCCCAGTGTTTCAGGAAAAGAAGAAGAAACATAAGGACGTATCCTAGTGTTTCAGAAAGAGAGAGAAACGTAGGGACATATCCTCGAAAGTCATAAGAATGACGGGAGTGAGTGTCAAAGCCCAGAGACGACCCATTTTTGATAGGGCCAAAGACTTAGACAAAGCACACAAGACAATATGGATATGCGCCCGAAGGCAGGGGCAAAATGCAACTGACAATGCAAGAAGCCGAGCATAACTTATGATCATGCAAGAAACATAGGGACGTGTCCCGGTGTTTCGAAAAGGTATAAGCATTGGAATGTATTCCAAATGCTCTTAACCAAAGAGGGAGAAACATAGGGACGCATCCCGGTGTTTCAGGAAAAGGAGAAGAAACATAGGGACGTATCCCGGTGTTTCGAAAAGAGAGAGAAACGTAGGGACATATCCTGGTGTTTCGAAAAAGAAGAAGAAACATAGGGACGTATCCCGGTGTTTCGAAAAGGTATAAGCATTGGAACGTATTCCAAATGCTCTTAACCAAAGAGGGAGAAACATAGGGACGTATCCCGGTGTTTCAGGAAAAGGAGAAGAAACATAAGGATGTATTCTAGTGTTTCAGAAAGAGAGAGAAACGTAGGGACATATCCCGATGTTTCAAAAAGGAAGAAGAAACATAGGGACGTATCCCGGTGTTTCGAAAAAGAGAGAGAAACGTAGGGACGTATCCCGGTGTTTCGAAAAAGAAGAAGAAACATAGGGACGTATCCCGGCGTTTCGAAAATGAGAAGAAACATAGGGACGTATCCCGGTGTTTCGGAAAAGAAGAAGAAACATTGGGACGTATCCTAGTGTTTCAGAATGAAGGAGAAACATAGGGACGTATACCAGTGTTTCGGAATGAAGGAGAAATACAGGGACGTATCCCGGTGTTTCAGAAAGAGAGAGAAACATAGGGACGTATCCCGGTGTTTCGAAAGGAATGAGAAACATAGGGACATATCCCGGTGTTTCGGAATGAAGGAGAAACAGAGGGACATGTCACGGTGTTTCGGAAAGAGAGAGAAATATAGGGACGTATCCCGGTGTTTCGAAAGGAAGGAGAAACATAGGGACATATCCCGGTGTTTCGGAATGAAGGAGAAACATATGGACATATCCCGGTGTTTCGAAAGGAAGGAAAAACATAGGGACATATCCCGGTGTTTCGGAAATGGAGAAGAAACATAGGGACGTATCCCGGTGTTTTAGAAAAGAAGAAGAAACATAGGGACGTATCCCAGTGTTTCGAAAAGGTATAAGCATTGGAATGTATTCCAAATGCTCTTAACCAAAGAGGGAGAAACATAGGGACGTATCCCAGTGTTTCAGGAAAAGGAGAAGAAACATAGGGACGTATCCCGGTGTTTCGGAAAGAGAGAGAAACGTAGGGACGTATCCCGGTGTTTCGAAAAGGTATAAGCATTGGAATGTATTCCAAATGCTCTTAACCAAAGAAGGTCTAACCCGTCGCACGCGCGAGGAGAATGAACAACAATGCAAGTGAAAGGGTGCATAACAATGCAACCGGAAAGTGTATCGCAATGCAAGCGAGATGGGTGCATAACAATGCAAGTAAAGAGTGTTCATGACAATGCAATATAGGTGCACAAGGCAGTGCGAGTGAGGTGCACAACAGAAGTGCGATAAAATGCGTTTTCTATGCAAGTATGGGGGCATTTTCTATGTAACATGGAAAGCATATTCTATGCATGATTGAAAGCAAAGCATATTCTATGCATGAATCATAACGATGCGCGGCACGCACGTAACAGAAGTGTATATGAAAGTGCACATTCTATGCAATAGAGGAGAATCAAACATGTACTCTGGTGCCTTTGATTTACCTCTTAGAGGACTTTGCAACACACTCTGCTCAAAAAGGGGACACCCTGTTTACATTGGCGAGAGATAACATCTGCTTCTGCTTTAATTGCCATTCTGACTTGAAGCAAGCTTAAGCTTGGAGTAGAGGCACACTCATTCTTCAGAGCACTGACAAGGCCTGAAGGGGTACATGCAGAGTGCAGTCTCGGAATTTGCTAACGTTGAAACATACTAAGATGCTCCAAATTTTCCCTATTTTCTTTTGCTTTGCAGTCCGAAACTCACACAGCTTCAGATAGGTCCTTGTTTTATTGTTCACACTTATCGAGGGTGGACCCTGCAGTTTATGAAAGAAACAATCCTGTTTTGCACAAATGTTGAGAATGGCACAGCACTCTAAGCATAAAACGATTTTATTCATTTTTTTGAAATTGAGAAATGAGTTATTAACCGGGTATTGAGCCTACAAATGAACACAACGAGAAAGACTCAACAACGGAAAACAAAAGGTAAACAACCTAAACACATCGAGACACGCTCAGAACGACTCAAAGCAAGAATCGAGACAAACAAAACAAAAGGCACGACACAGAGACGTGTTACAAACACAAGAGACCTCTCAGTGCACGAGGAGCCAGTTTCTCCGAGTATTATTTCCCACCCTTTCTCATTTGTGATTCTCACATCACTCGGCCCTCAGGCTCTTTTTTTCTCTCAAAACCCTTTTCTCGCTTTTTCTTTCAGCGCACATCTCTCTATTCTTCAATCTCTCATTTTTTTATCCCTCTCCTGGGTGGTTGATGGATAAACAGAAAGTTGTGGGCTCTTACCCCTAGCATTCTGCCAGATTCTTCTTCCTGTTCGCAACAGTGAGTTTCTTCCACAGAGGGGTTGCGCTACAATTGGGTATATAGCAAATCTGCAGCTGACACCGGTTGACGATGCTCTGCTGGGGAGTTTGGACGTGATCAGATCTGTCCAGATAAGGGAGTGGAATATCTTGTCCCATTCCGGTTCGTGCTTCGCACTTGGCTTGATACCTCGTTGCTTAGAGGATGAGAGAGCTTTCAGCCCTTTTGTTGTTAACCTCAGTTGTGCCCTTCTTGGCAGGTAGAGTGCCCTTTCTGGCAAGTATGTTGACAACGGGAGAAAGACAGAACACCTTTCTCAACTATGCCCCTATTTCATCATTTTGACCATTTTTTGTTTTTGCTTTCTACTAAAACAATTTTGATCAATGTGAGAGTTAGATTAACATACTTGTTCGATTTTTGATTTGAAAATCATGCAAGTCAAGTTATGAGCATTGAAAATTTTCCCTTTTTGGGTCCAAGAAATGGTCCAGTTTTGGAAAAGATGAAATAATTTTCGAGAAAATAGTCCACCTCAGTAAAAATTCTCAAAAAATGTTTTTGCAAATGGCCACTGCTCAACCAATACGGAACTTACTCTTGAGATGCACAACCTCAGATCTGGAGGAAAATTGCCCCTTGCTGGAAGAGAGCTGTATGGAAACAGAAAGTTGCCCCTTGTTTGAACGGCACCGCGGTGTATTGAATGGCAACGGAAAGTTGCCCCTTGTCTGAATGGCACTGTAGTGCATTGTAATCAGTCCTCGAAGCGATGATTATAACCGAACTCTCAGATACAGAGAGGGCGAAGATGATCAAAACCATTACATGGACACAGTTGATTTGGAAGTGTTTGTGGCTGGACTTCGGAATGAAGTTGCCTACGTATCCCAAACATGGGAATCAAGCCTTACGTAGTTCGGGTAAGGTACACTCGTGTATTAACCCTCACTTTTTTTACGCTCTAACTTTTGCCAAGGCCGCCCTTCTGGGTTTTCAACCTTGTGAGCTTTGTTTTTCCTTTTTTTTTTTCAATTCTTTTTTGTTCTTTTTTCTTTTTTATCTTTTCTTTTCATTTTCTTCATTTTTTTTCTTTTCTTTTTGCATTTCTCTTCTTTTTTTCTTTTTTTTTTCTTTTTCTTGCTCTAACTTTTGCTTAGGTCGTCCTTCCGGATTTTCAGCCCAGCGAGCCTCTCAAGGGTAAAAGTGTAGCTTGGTCCATATCAAATGGTTCTGAGATCTCAAATCCGTCTAAATCCAGGAGAATGGCTACTATTCGTTGATGATGTAGAAGTCCATCCAATGGAGGGTGAATTTTCCCCTAGTGTTGTGGATAGGAACTCAGTTGTCCTTCAACAATGTCTTCTTCTTTCCTCCCTTCTGGGGTTTGGCATTCTTGCCGATCTTCATTGATTTGTGGAATGATCCATCTTTGACTCTTCGAGCACAATCTGGCGTCTTTTGCCCCTAGTTCGAGGGGTGCTTCTGATCTAGCTTGCAAGCTCCTTTTGATGACATCTGATCTTCTTGATTTGACTTCCCTGCCCCTAGTTCGAGGGCTGCTTCAAATATGACCACACAGGCCTTACATTGTGGTTGGCCTTGGAACATTCTGAATCCAAGTTCAAGGTTTGAAATCAAGAAGAGTGGAGTCCCGAGGCTGAGAGTGATCCTAGGCAGCACAATCTCAAGAGCGATTTCACACAGGTCTTCGCAGGACCGCGCAAAACATGTTTTTGAAAGTTTTTAAGAAAACGACTAATCGCTCGCACGGAAGACAAGGTAGAACCAACCTGGATCAAGCCAGGATCCTTCTCAGTAGTCACGTTAACAAGCATGATTTCAATCATTAAGGGCTTAGCATGCCTCTCTTTCTCTCAATTGATCAAATTTTGCAAAACCCGGGGAATTCCCTCCTCTTCGTTTTTATCACAATGTTTTGAAAAGAGTTTTGGAAAACTTCGGTCAATGCAATGAATTCAAGGCACAAAAAAAGACACAGCTTCTATTCAAATACTGCCATCTCATTTAGAATTTTTGGCACAACTGGTACATGGCAGAAGCAAACACAAGAGTGTGAGAATTACTACTTTTTTCATTCAGATCTGTTGGCACAACTGGCTCAAAGCAGCAATAAGTACAAAACATGACAGCCACAGCTGTTTCATTCAAATTTCCCGGTTGCAACTGGCTCCACGGCAGAAACAGACTCAAAAAGAAAGCAAAGAGACAAACACAAAACAAAATAGTGACATCCGAGGTAACATCCCCGGAATCACTCGACTCTGAGAAAACAGGACTGACTCGATACAACCAGGCAGACCCAACTGATTCAGTATGAAAAGACTGACTCTATACAATGAGACAGACTCTAAACGACATAACAAAACTGGCTCAATACCCGAGTCAGAAAGTACAAAAATCAGCATTCACAAATGCTCAAAACAGTGCGTGCCATACACCACACCTGGAGTAAACTGAGTGCCGCCTGCAGGTGGTTCATCCCCTGATCACATCATAATATCCCCACAAGCTCACTGATCAAGTATCGATAGACTTTCCAGGATCTGGTGCGGGGATGGCCCTGTTGTCAATCAAATTTTGTATCTCGTGGTGGAGACGGACGCAACTGTCGGTGCCATGACCGGTTTGTTGATGAAAAGCACAGTACTTAGTCGGCTCATGCTTTGGAGGGAGAGGATCGGGTAGAGGCCGTTGTTCTAACGGCTTCAGATGTCCTTTCCTGAGTAGGATCCCCAGAGCTTTAGACAAAGTCATATAAAGCGGGGTGAAAATCGTCTTGCCCCGGGGTAGATAGTCTGAGGTTCGGGGGTTTGGATTGGATGTACCAACAAAGGGGCTAGCTGTTTTGGTGGTGGCCATTCCAACTTCAGAAGATCTTGCAGCTGCATCACCACTGGTAGTCGCATTCGAACTGCGGTTAGCTGCCCTCTTGGGCTGCTCCTTGTCATTATTAATCAAACCCTACTTCAAGGCATCCTTAATCTGTACTCCCATCTCATGTAAATCTGAAAAGGTAGGGAAGGGGAGGACGATCATTTTTTGCATCAGCCTGGGTTGGAGAAAGGTAGGGAAGGGGAGGACGATTATTTTTTGCATCAGCCTGGGTTGGAGGTTGCGCACAACCATCCTTATCTGGTCTTTGTCGGAAGGCCTTGTAGTCATCATTGAGGCCTTTGCTCTCCACCTCGTCACGAACTCTGAAAAACCCTCCTTTGGCTCTTGGCGGGTGACTTCAAGATCACGAGTCGTGACCTCAATCTGTGTGTTGTAGGAGTATTGATCACTGAAGGCCTCAGCCATCCCTTCCCAATTCTATTTCACAGAGTTCTCCAATTTCGCATACCAGATGGCCGCTACACCCGACAGGGTCCGGCCGAATAAAGAAAGCTTCTGTAATCTGGTGAGGCCCATCGGCCTTAGTATGTCCGAAAACAACCGGAGATGCTCCATGGGATCCCCAGATCCATCAAATCGGTCGATGTGTGGCATCTTAAATCCGTCTAGCAGCGTCACAGCTATGTCGGTATACCCGTCCTCAATGTTCGGAATGGACTTCACACCTTGAGATTTCTTGAACAGCTTTTCAAGGTTGCTCACTTTCAACGCTGTGGGGTCCACCTCGAACTCAAAGGGAGAATTCAGTTGATTGATAGGAGTGGGTGCCTTGGATAGTTGAGGTAGAATCAGGGGCGGAGCCGGCCCCGCTGGGATGTCTGTATCCTCCTGGACATTTGGTGTTTCTCCGAGTATCGAAACCCTTGGTAGGGGAGGAGCTTGATGCGAAGTAGATACACCAGTTTGCTGCTGTAGCGTGGTGATTAGCTCTGCCTGTTGGGCCATCACCACGGCCTGTTGTTTGGCAAACTCTACTTGACGAACGACGTCTTCTTACATGTTTTTCATACTCTCTTGGAGTTGGCGCACCATCTCTTCCAGACCCGACATATTGTCCTGATCTAACTGAGCAACTGGTATATCTGTGTCTGCAGTAGGCTCAGAAATCTCAACCCGACTGCCCAAAGATCACTGATCTAGTAGCTGTTGTACTGGTGGTCTGCGCCTGACTAGCCTTCTCTGGCCCTAATTCCCCTTGAACTGAGTCTCTGACCTGACAAAGTCTATCAGCACAAATCCAATGTACTTGGGGGATAGTGGAGCCTTCTGAAGCTATGGCTCCTAGACTACCTTGCAAAAGGGAAAACAAACAGCACCTTAGCCCAATTTCGCCAAAACATATATGAGCATAACAGGATGACTGTGCCCTCTGCTGCATTCTGTCCCAAAATTCTGCCTGTAAACCGATACCCTCAGGTAAACTGAATCCCAAAATACTGAACTGGTGCCCGCAGGCCTGATGCCCAAACTTGCAAACTGATACATACATTCCGTGTACAAGCCAAACTCTAAAGCACATAACAGATAAGTAAGAGCCAAAACACCCCTACGTTGGGGTAGGGTTTCCCTATCCTATTTTGTCAGGAGCTAGGGCTTCACTACGCACACAGCGGTTTCAAACAACCTATAATCGGGCAGCAACCTGTCCTAGTTTGGAATGGTCACTATGGATTTCCATATGTACAGGTTAAGAGTTCGCACTACCATCACCACCGTGTTCAATAAACCCATCTATCGAATTCTCAGCGAGATAAAGAATGAACCCTTCGTTTGGCGGCCAGCCAAGTTGGGAGTAACACAAAAGGGCTACGACGAGAGGTCCCACTGCACCTTCCATGATGAGAAAGGGCACCTAACTGAAAACTGCACACCCCTGAGGCAATATCTGGAAGAATTAGTAGCTGCTAGTCACCTAGACCAGTATATTAAAGGAGGAACACAGCCAGCCCCCCAGGACCTCAACGGGCCAAACAGGATGCCGGTGGACGAACCACCCCAAGGCGTAATCAATGTTATTCATGGGATCATTGAACCTGAGCAGGTATGTGAACTCAGGGGGATGATAAAGAAGGCAGAGCACCTGAAAGAGGTACTAAGTGCACAACCCGCCATCAAAAAGGGCAAAATAGAGGCTACAAACGTCATATCCTTCTCAGACAAAGACCTAGCAAGGCTACATTGCCCTCACAATGACGCACTGGTTGTAACTTTGCGCGTCAAGAACTTCGACATCAAGCGAATCCTGATTGACTAAGGAAGTTCGTGCGAGATAATGTATTATGAAACTTTCAAACAGCTGAAACTAGCGGACAAAGACTTGGCCCCTGCAACATCCCCCCTAGTTGGCTTCAACTCAATACCAGAACGGCCAGTAGGCAAGATAATCCTCCCAGTCAAAGCTGGGACCATGACTAAACATGTGGAATTCTGGGTATTGAAAGTCCCTTCCACTTACAACATAATCCTGGGAAGAACATGGTTGCACGCCATGCGATCAGTAGCATCAACCTACCATCAAGCACTGTAGTTCCCCAACAAAGCCAGAGTAATTAAAGAGGTCTTGGGAGACCAAATCATGTCAAAACAGTGCTTCGTCACAGTAAATGGCAGCCGGGCTACAAAAGGATATGTACAGATGGTAGAAGAGCCTGAGAGCAATGAACTATTTGCGAACGTTGGCAAGGCAGCAGAACAGAAGGTAGTGGAGGACTTGGTTGAGGTAAGGGTAGATGAAAAGAACCTAGAAAGGTTCTTTTTGCTAGGTTCATCTTTGTCTAGCACTGAGAGAACTGAGTTAATGGAATTCTTAATCTCAAATATCGAAGTGTTCGCCTGGACGCCATATGACATGCCTGGCATAGACCCTACCTTCATCTGCCACCAACTTAATGTCCACCCAAACAGCAGACCAATCATACAGCGCGCTCGCAGATCAGCACTCAACTACGCGAAGATAGTGGCGGAGGAAGTGAGAAACTTGCTGAAGGCAGGAGCCATCAGAGAGGTGCATTATCCCAGGTGGATATCCAATACTGTAGTAGTGCCAAAGAAGAATGGAAAATGGCGTGTTTGCGTGGACTACAAAGCAGTCAACAAGGCATACCCAAAGGATAGCTTTCCCTTACCCAGGATAGACTAACTGGTAGACTTGACAGCAGAGCACAGTCGACTTAGCTTCCTTCATGCGTATAGAGGTTACCATCAGATCGCTATGTATAAGCCAGACTATGAGGTCATATCTTTTACAACGCCCAGAGGATTGTATTGTTACAAGGTCATGCCCTTTGGCCTAAAAAATACAGAGGCCACATTCCAACGGATGGTCATCAAAATGTTTGAACCATTGTTAGGCAAAACAATGGAGGCTTACATAGATGACATGGTGGTCAAAAGCAAGGATGAGAAAGACCATCTCAGGGACCTAGACGAAATGTTCCAAATACTAAAGAACAACAAGTTGCGTCTAAATGCATCTAAGTATGCATTCGGCGTAGGATTAGGCAAATTCCTAAGCTTCCTGGTGACCAACCGAGGTATAGAAGCAGACCCCTCTCAGATCAAAGCAATCCAGGATCTAGAGAGGCCCAACACAGTAAAAGAGGTATAGCATCTCACTGGCCTAGCTGCCGCACTCAACCAGTTCATAAGTCAGTCATCAGACAGATGTCGACCATTTTTCCAAGCATTGAAGGCCAAGTTTGAATGGGATGAAGAATGCGACCGCACCCTAGAGAGCTTGAAAGAGTACATGACCTCTCTTCCATTGCTAGTAACCCCAATACCTGGAGAAGAGCTCTTTTTGTACTTAGCAGTTTCCCAACATGCAGTCAGTGTATGTTGGTCAAAGCAGAAGGAATCCAACACCTGCCTATCTTTTATGTTAGCAAAACCTTGCTGGGCGCACAAACCAGGTACCTACCATTGGAAAAGCTGGCCTTGGCTTTGATGATGGCCTCAAGGAAGTTGTCGTATTACTTCCACGGCCACACCATAATCGTCCTAACAGCTTTTCCCTTGAAAGCTTTGTTTGAGAGGGCAGACTTTTCTAGACGAATCTTAAAGTGGGCGGTGGAATTGGGACAGTTCGATATCAAGTTTCAACCTAAAACCGCAATAAAAGCCAAAGCTTTAATAGACTTTGTGGCTGAGTTTACACCAGGAAGCCATCACATCTGCCTAGTTGACTTGACTGATATAACCGAAATGGAGATGGAAAGTGCCACAGGAACTGCACGGCCCCCAAAACAAGATGCCTAGCCACATTCCAAGCCATACAGGATTGAAGCCAAGAAGGAATGGGCAAACCGTGCTATTCCCAGCGAGGACTCATCAACAAGTAAAAACTTGGGGCAGTCAGATAGTAAAGAGCAAACCCTAACAGCAGGCATGGACTTAGAAGAAAACATCAGCAACACACATGACCTCAAGACATCATCCGACCCCTCTACTTGCTGGAAATTATTCGTCGGAGAGATGTGGAAGCTCTTCATGGATGGAGCATCCAATAGGCACAGTGTAGGACTTGGCATAGTCCTTATCTCACCAGATGGCCTAATAATAGAGCAAGCAATCACCCTTGGCTTCCCAGCATCAAACAATGAGGTGGAGTATGAAGTGCTTTTAGCAGGCTTAAAATTAGTACTTTTCATAAAGGTCACCGAGCTAATGGTTTACAGTGACTCCCAGCTAGTAGTAAACTAGATTTCAAGCGACTACGAGGCGAAAGATGAGAGGATGGCTAAGTACCAAGAGTTAGTCAGAAAAGAGATCATGAAGTTCGAAGTAGTACGAATAGAGCAAATCGGCCGAGAAGAAAACAGTAGAGTAGACGAACTAGCAGGTTTACCTTAATGGCAAATACATCTATCTCGCATCCATTATTGATCGACTTCCTACCCAGACCAAGTATTAAAGAACCCGAAGTAGCTGAGGTATGTTGTGCCGAACTAGGCCTTTCATAGATGGATCCCATTATAGTATTCTTAAAAGACGACATCTTACCTGAAGAGAAGAAAGTGGCCAACAAAATAAGAGCAAAGTCATAGCGATTTTGGCTCTCTCCATCATTAGCATTATACAAAAACTCCTTCACAGGACCTTACTTGAAATGTGTCCATCCTAGCAAGGTTCAGGCATTTTTGTTCAAAATACATGAAGGCGTATGCGGAAGCCACCAAGGAAGAAGAATTAGGGTGCATCCCAGTGTTCACACCAACCCTTCGGCTAAAAACATTAGGGTGCATCCCAGTGTTCACACCAACCCTTCGGCTAAAAACATTAGGGTGCATCCCAGTGTTCACACCAACCCTTCGGCTAAAAACATTAGGGTGCATCCCAGTGTTCACACCAACCCTTCGGCTAAAAACATTAGGGTGCATCCCAGTGTTCACACCAACCCTTCGGCTAAAAACATTAGGGTGCATCCCAGTGTTCACACCAACCCTTCGGCTAAAAACATTAGGGTGCATCCCAGTGTTCACACCAACCCTTCGGCTAAAAACATTAGGGTGCATCCCAGTGTTCACACCAACCCTTCGGCTAAAAACATTAGGGTGCATCCCAGTGTTCACACCAACCCTTCGGCTAAAAACATTAGGGTGCATCCCAGTGTTCACACCAACCCTTCGGCTAAAAACATTAGGGTGCATCCCAGTGTTCACACCAACCCTTCGGCTAAAAACATTAGGGTGCATCCCAGTGTTCACACCAACCCTTCGGCTAAAAACATTAGGGTGCATCCCAGTGTTCACACCAACCCTTCGGCTAAAAACATTAGGGTGCATCCCAGTGTTCACACCAACCCTTCGGCTAAAAACATTAGGGTGCATCCCAGTGTTCACACCAACCCTTCGGCTAAAAACATTAGGGTGCATCCCAGTGTTCACACCAACCCTTCGGCTAAAAACATTAGGGTGCGTCCCGATGTTCACACCAACCCTTCGGTTAAAAACATTCGGGTACGCCCCGATGTTCACACCACCCTTTGGTTAAAAATATTCGGGTGCATCCTGGTGTTCACACCAACCTTTGGTTTAAAAATTTGGGTGCGTCCCTGTGTTCACACCTTCCCTTTCCTCCTTATGTGTGTAACACGTTAGGATCTCGGTTGAAACCTTGGATGTGCACAATGGTTATGTCGCCCTTCGCCCTTTCTGCGCGACATGTACTTAACTTGCGTAATTTTCTTACATCCTTCCTGCATGAAATGTGGTTTGGCTTGTGATTCCCGCACGTGGCGTGTTTGTTTAACTGCTTCTTTTCATAATTGGAATTTATGTACCTTGTTTCAGTAATGTGGCATTTTCTTTGCATAGCATTTGCATTTAAATATTTCATTGCACAGCCTCATTGCATGATCATAAGTTATGTTCTTGCATCATACATATCATTTGCATTTTGCCCTAGAACTACGCTAGTTTGATTCCTTGTAAAGGGATCCGTAGGCAGCCTACGAGCGCAACCATTTGTTTTCTGTCTTAATTGTTTGTCCAAATCTTATGGCCTTGTCAAAATGGGTCGTCTCGAGGCTTTGACATTCACTCACGTCATTTCATGACTCCGAGTTCTGTCAAACAAGGGCAACTGTAGACACCCCATTTTTTACGGCCCTTTAAGACTTGGATGTCGTGGACGCGCCCCGCGTGGGGGCCTCACCCCATAGTTCAGACTCGATTTGTGTCACGGTTTTTAATCTTGAACCAAATAGTCCAAATCCGGCAAATCGTTTTGAGAAAACAGATTTTTAGAAAAGTGCCAAACATGGACTGCTTTGCCAGATACAGAGTCGTCACCTAAATATTTTTTATGGGGGAATTTAGGAAACCTTGACTCGGTGCCAAAGGCCACGTGTCCGTCATCACCAAAGTTGCCTCGGCTCGGGAGCTTGGGTACGATTGGGAATGGTTAGCTATGAGCACCCCCTCTCGCTCGATCCGAAGATCGGCCTATACTAACCGTGATATCCGTTTTTGAAAACGTCATGTGTTCTTATTCCGGTTATTAGCCTAGAATTACTATGTTATGCGCACAACCAACAAGTATAGACCAAATCGCCTAAATTGGAACAAAACATTTCATGCTTGTTTTGAAAATGGTTTGCTACTCGCAAGTAGGCTAAAAATGTAGATTTTGCCACCCTCAAGTGGGCTTTAGAAAAGATGATTTTGCCACTATCTAGTGGGCTTAAAACTCACAGTTTTAATGCGTTATCCCAATTTAGTTAATTCAGCCTCCATCTACAGGCATTCAAGCAGTTATATCACATAAGCAGCTAGCCTCATGGTAATCATGCTATTATGGCAACACTCGCACGCATGTGGTATGCTAAAGCATAAATGCTTACCGAGTACTCCAAGCCAGAACAGAAGCTAGTTAGTAATCATGTGCATGATCCTAGTTCATTGAGATGGCTAATGCAACACATGCAAAATGCAACTACAATAGACTCGGCTATCCTAAAGATGGCATGTGAAATGCTGCAACTAACAGGTATTCAACTTGGAATTGAAATACAAGTGCAGTTAGTATAATGTACCGAGCCCGGTGAATGTAGGACAAATGTATAGATGCACGCATGCATAGCATAAGGTATGCTAATTTAAATATGCCCTAATACTAACCATCAAAAGCAGGTAAGTAAAAGGGAGAAAGAAGTGGGGATTGGAAGACATGCACACACGCACCCACACTTATTACAAATTAGCCCTCACTCGGAGGGACCGAAAGAATAATACAATTTAACTAACTAGCAGGCTAATTAAATATTACAGACCACTTAATTAATTAAGCAAATTAATTAATCTAATTTAAGCAATAAACAACCTCGGGAAGAGGGTCCGATGCGATGCGTGCTCGATTTCGCTCGGAAGTCACTGCCATGCACAAGCTGCCTCTGCTTTGACTATTCTACTTCTCTGAAGACTGCACAAGTCCCAGGGTTGCTTCTCTGAGTGCTGTGGAGCACC